>CATIWK010227981.1:0-11796 GCA_949634005.1 Mallotus japonicus
GAAGAATAAGAGTATCTATTCTAACACTCACCAAACTCTCACAAGAGTTAATCAAATACAAAATAATCTAAAGAGAATTTTGAAAGCTTAAGAGATTATAATGAATAAACAAGTTTCTTCTTAAACTCAAAGTGAACTTCAGAGGTTGTTTATATACTTGAGCAATTCAATTATAGCCGTTGGAAGAAATAATTTTGTTCTCAACAAATTCAAACTTCATTTGAATGAAATTTTATCTTTTGAGTTGTAATTAGCTTGGTCTCGGTCGGGATATCATCAGTCCTAGTCGGGATGCTCAAAGATAGTCGTTTGTAGCCGTTTTATTTGAACTTCAGACTCGTCCCAGGCGCCATCCCAGTCGGAACATGGATCGGGATGGGTTCTGGAAAATTCTTCAGAATTGAATCACTTAGGTCCCCGTCGAGTCACCTTTATCTCGGTTGGGACTGTCCAGTCCCGGGCGTCCCGGTCGAGACATTGCTCGGGATTAGTTCTGGAAATTTGATAGAAGCTCGAGAAATTTCGTCCTAGTCCAGCTACTTCTGTCCCGGGTGGGACTGCCATATCCCGGTCCATGTCCCAGTCAGGACTGGACCCGGGATTGGTATTGGAATTTACTGAAATTGAGCAAATTCGTCCCAGTCTTGATCCTGGTCGGGACTCAGCTCGTGACTACATCCTAGACTATATTTTTCTTCATGATTTTGACTTCCAATTGAGCCCTAACTTTTACACACTTGAAACAAAACATATTAAATGCTTAAAATTAAGTTTGTTAATATCAAAATCAAGATTGATCATTGCTAAGGTCAACAAGCTCTGTACAAGTTACTAACCGACGAAATTCGTGTTTAATAATTTTTTTTAAATCATATAAAAATTATCTTTTAAATAAGTGTTGTAGAGTTTATTGATAGAAGCTCTATACAAGTCGCTAATCGACGAAATTCGCATTTAAAATCAAAAGTTAGGAAAAAAAAATTCAAACTTAATTTATTTTTATTATTCAAACTACTACTACTAATAATAATTTTTTGAATTAATAATAATATTATTAAACTATTTCAAAATATTTTGCCATCTTTTTTAATTAATAATAATAATAACCATAATAACAAAAAAATATTAAAATTATTATTATTATTATTATTACTACTACTACTACTGTTGCTGCTTCTACTATTATTATTTATACTCTTATTCCAGGCTCGAACTCGATTCAATCTTAAAACTAGAAGCTCAAAATTTGACTCCAATTTGGTCGAATTTTATTTTCAAAACTCAAGCTCGACTCAATTAAATGACTCTTATACTCGATTGGACTTGATTAATTATTTAAAATTTTCAAATATATATATATATATATATATTCAAGTCCGAATTGAGTTTGAACTCAACTCGATTTGATTAGATACTTTTGTCACTATATTAAAATAAAAGAATAAAATAGTAAATATGTACAGGTTATATTAGGTTCGATTAAACATGTGAACCTATCAAGTCAAATATTAAAAAGTTCGAGGTTGACTCGACATTCAACTCGAATAGCTCGAACTCAAGCTCGACTCAATTATTATCAAGTCGATTTCAAATTTCTTTTTAAGTTGATTTTGATTAGTTTGTGAGTCGATTTGATTCGGTTACATTCCTAAACATTATTATTATTATTATTATTATTATTATTATTATGTGTAATAAAAATTGAAAAATCACAAAAAAACATTATTGTATAATATGAAGTGACCAAATGAAAGTGGCCAAATGGAAGGGAAAAAACATTATTATCTCTCGTCACTCGTCAGTCATGACTCGTAAAGATTGCAACGCAACGCCTATGAGCACTTAACCTAATTGAGTAGCCTTTGTGACCATGTCTCTTGTTAGTTCCTCTGTTAATCTTCTAAGCAGTTATCAACTCGAACACCAACGCCACGATTCCTATGGATTTAAGCCGAGATGTCGACAAACGCGTATCCCTCATTTCAAAATGCATCACCAGCAGAAATTTCAAGCTCGGCATGACACTTCATTCTCATCTCATCAAAACAGCACTCGTCTTTATCCCTTTTGTCTCCAACCGTCTAATGGACATGTATTCTAAGTGTAACGCCATTGAGAGTGCCCAGAAAGTCTTTGATGACGTTCCCATTAAGAACAATCGTTCGTGGAACACTATGGTTGCGGCTTATTTGCAAGTAGGTTTATTTGATAAAGCTCGCTACTTGTTCGATAAAATGCCTGAACCAAATCTTGTTAGCTATAATTCAGTGATTTCAGGCTTGTCCCATCATGGGTTTCATGAAGAAACGATGCATGTCTTTAAAAGGATTCAAAGAGATTGTAGTTGTTTATGTTTGGACGAGTTCACAGTGGTTAGTGTAGTTGGTTCTTGTGGTCACTTAGGCTCATTAAATTTGTTACGTCAAGTGCATGGAGCAGCAATACTTATTGGTTTGGAGTTCAATACGATAGTTTACAACGCTTTAATTGATGCTTACGGAAAATGTCTTGAACCCAATACATCTTATTGTATATTTAATCGAATGCTTAAAAAGGATGTTGTGTCATGGACTTCAATGGTTGCAGCATATGCTAGGACTTCTAGGCTGGATGATGCTTTTCGCATCTTCATGGAAATGCCAGTAAAAAACTCAATTTCCTGGACTAGTTTGATATCAGGTTTTGTAAAAAATGGGTGTAGTTATAAGGCTTTGGATCTTTTTAGTCGAATGCAGGAAGAGGGCTTTGCGCCTACTGCTTTTACCTTTGTTACTGTTTTAAATGCTTGTGCAGATCTAGCACTTATTGCAAAAGGAAAACAGATCCATGGACGCATCATTAGAAGCAACAGCAAAAGTGATTTCTTTAATTTGTACATATCTAATGCATTAATTGATATGTACTGCAAATGTGGAGAGGTGAAATCATCGAAAAGATTGTTTGAAGGAGTGCAGGAGAAGGACATTGTGTCTTGGAACTCATTGATAACAGGTCTTGCTCAAAATGGGCATGCAGAGGAATCACTCAACCTTTTTAGGAGAATGATAAAAACGAACAAGAAACCAAACCATGTCACTTTTCTTGGGGTATTACTCGCTTGCAGTCACACAGGTTTAGTTTCTGAAGGTCTTAATATTCTAGATACAATGGAAAAGTGTTATGGCATAACCCCAAAATCAGATCACTATGCAATATTGGTAGATCTATTGGGAAGGAAAAACAGGCTGAAGGAAGCAATGGATTTAATTGAGAGAGCACCAAATGGATCAATTCATGTTGGTATGTGGGGTGCACTCTTGGGCGCTTGTCGGGTCCATGGGAATTTGGGTATTGCTAGCCATGCAGCGGAAACCCTGTTTAAGTTGGAACCTACTAATGCTGCAAGATACATTATGTTGTCGAACATATATGCTGCAGCTAATAGGTGGAATGAAGCCCGTCGAGTGAGGAGGGTTATGGGGGAAAGAGGTTTGACCAAAGAGGCAGCTAAAAGTTGGATTGAGGTGAGAAATGAAAGACATGAATTTCTGGCCAGAGTCAAGGTCCATCATATAGAAGAGATAAATGAAGTGATTGCTAGACTGGTTGATCACATGAAGGAAGATGGTTACCGACCCTGCACCATGAATTCTTATTTTCCAGATGAAGATGATGATGTATTTTGGAGTTTTTAAAAAAAAAATGTTGGGTGCAAATTATAAATCTCAGAGAAGATGCAGAGCATCATGCCTGTCCATCAATTAGAATCATTTCAAACTTTTATATTCACCCTAATCATTAAATAGAAATTACGAGACTTCACCAAATTAATCTGTATAGCTTTTAGTTCTCAAATCCGAAGTTAGGATGTTATTTTGAAGCTATTCCAAGTCTCGCACCACACGTCTCATTCCCAACATGGAGACCGCAATGGAGTGAGGGACTTTCTAACTGTTCTAATTTTTAGATAACCAACACAATTATATCTACCAGTCACATCCACCTTAGAAATTGTACTGCTGCTCTACATTTTGGGTGTCCCAGAATTACAAAGAGAGAATATTGAGGTGATTGATTAGATATGGAATAGGTGCTTGAAGCGTGTCAAGGTCTCATCTGCATGAGTCTCCATGATATAAATGATAATATTGCTGCAATCCATTTATCATAATTTCAAACCAAAAATGTGTTTGTTTCATTGAGTCGCTCGTCCCTCCTATCAATTGTATTGCATCTTCTGTCTGATGCATATGCATCCTAGGTACCTAATGGACTTGGAAATCGAGGAGCGTATCCCCACTTACTCACAAAGGTACATTAGTATGCTTATAACTAAAATCTAAAAGGGAAAAAAAAAAATTAAACTTAAATATTGCTATAATCACTTGTAATCTGTAATGTGCTATATATGTAAATAATTTGAAGCCTCATTTCTCTTGTAATTTCTCTGGCATTTGAAGAATTAATTCGTTGGATCTAATGTGGATTGATGGCACTGGGTGCATCCTTTTACTATTATCCGCACCCACACACAGAAATACCAGTGAATATGATCACGATGCTACATATTTTTGCTTTCACATAATCTTTATTTTAGCAACCTGCAGTGCACTAATTAAAAAGATTACTTTTCAGGTATGATGCTGGTTTAAGGTGGGTTCTATTTTTCCAAGATACTAATGGACTTCTCTTCAAGGTTTGATTGCTTAATTCTTTATGGTTTTGTGCACATGTACACGAGTATAACAATTATTTTTAGAAATTTGTTTGGCTGTGAAGTTAATGTTTTATATTCCTATTTTTACTTCTGTAGGCAATTCCACTTCACTGGGTGTCAGTGCCATCAAACAATACCATGTTAACTCTCTTGCAGTTCCTCGCAGCTAAAGAAGCTATTGGAGGAATTACCAGGCTAACTCATGTTGATGGTATTAGTCGTTCCTTCTCTCATAGCAGTGAAACTTTTATCATGGTTGTCTTTATGTAAATAGTTATTTACAATAGGTTGCGCCTTTCGTGACCTCGAGGTCACAAGTTTGAGGTGTTGAAATAGCCGCTTTAGAAAAATGCAAAGGGAAGCATACATGTGTGCCCCCCCTTCCCTCTTCCCCCGCAGTAAGCCTATAAGCACTTTGTGCACTGGGTAAGCCCATCATTTAGTCATTCACAATAAGAGCTTTCTACGAAATGATGGTTTCTTCATCTTGGGGTTGGAGTAGAAATTGGGGCATTGTTCAATTGTCCAAGTTATGGGGTTAACTTAATAATTTATTTGCAAGTTATTATTTTATATCAAAGTTGATGCTTCTCACTGTTTATGAAACATGTAAAAGTTTTCATGTTAAATGTTATACTAAATGTTTGCTCAAGCATTTCTTAAAAATGTTTATAGCTTCTGAGTGTTATTTTATTAACCTTTAGTCTTTTTATATGCATACTTATGAATGATTATACACATGCACACAATGATTCCTACATCGTATAATTTTGTTCAGTTATTGTGTTATTCACATTTTGAGTAAAATTGATTTTTCAGGGTGGTCAATGGTGATCAACATTGAATACAATCAGCTCGATCCCCTTCCTAGAGCAACTGGAAATCCTGATGGAGATGTGAACTGCGAGACAGGCTATTCTCCTTTCCCAGCAAGTATAAACCAAGTAATTTTCCGATATTAATGTATTTTGTACTCATTTCCTTTGCAGAAAACATAATAAGACAGACAATTTACACTAATTAATTTTCTTAAGTTTTCTAGTACTTTGTTTTAAGGATGAGGTCATGATGGTACGCATTCTGCAATGTAGATTCAGAATTTTTTTTTTCCACATTCCATTTACTTGATTAGTTGAATATATGGGGTAAGATGCAGAGAAGGACCATCACACTAAATTCTTTCATTCCTTCCCCTTCTGACCTGGGTTGGAACTGCGTAACTACTTCAATTGTCCATTAGCCCTTCAAGCTGATTATTGATGTTAATAAATGAAATTATTGAGACAAAGTAGGACAACTACTGCCGAAAAATAAGATATCTCATATTTCATTTGATAATGTGCTATTAAACAACAAACGAAGATGTCAATTTTTTTTTTCAAGAGAAATATGTGCTTTATTTGATGTGATGTACGTCAGGAATTATGGAAATTGATATACTTTTGTTATAAGTTAATTTTGTAGTGTATATTGGAATGCTTGTCAAGCTTATCCAATGCCTGATCTTTTACATTCAAATATTTATTCTGTTGCAGTTGATTTTGGAACTTGGACCCTATATTGAGTGTTCAAGAAAACTGGGGGTGCTATTGAGGAGTTTGTTAACCCAAAGTAATTCTTCCTCTGCTACTTGCTACTTCAATTATTTATTTGTAATCTTCTAAATAAAAATTTTTAGAAGATTCTTTTTTTTCTTCAACATGCCAGATGAATCATCCAGTTATTTGGTCCTAATTAATGGGTGTATTTTGATGTGAACACATATTCTAAATTTGAAACATTTAGCTATACACAAGAAGGGCATCTTGAAAAGTTGGAACTCTTTTAGAGTCATCATTGTTTTTTTTGCCTGTTGCAGATATGAAGATGCCAGCAAAAACTTCATTTAAATCTTCTACTCGACTTGAATGCATGATGCAGGATTATCCAAAACCCCCTCAGCAAGGGTTGGATTTACGGTAATTATTTTTAGCTACCCATACCTTATTTTGTTGTCCTTGGGATGAAATTAGGTCTTTAGATAGAGTTGCCTTTTATTCTTCAATCATAACATGTTTCTTCATGATGCTGTGGTAGCATATTTATCGTGTTGTTATTACTGTTCTAACTTCATTGTTTAATCAATTTTTGTGTGTGCATAGGTGATGGATACATGGCTAGCTTATGCATCTGTGAAGAATAATCCAGAAGATGCTGCCAAGGTAATGCATTCTTGGTGATCATATTGTTTTTTAGTTAATTTTGTAAGGGATATAATCTAGGCTGCATGGGTACAATTGGTCTTTAGAGTCTGTGTACAGAAAACATGAACAGTTATTGTTTTCCTGAGTGGTGGAATTTGTTTGATCATATTATTTACATTATATTGATTCCAACAATTTATAATTGAGATCCTTTTCTATGGTTGTAATATTTGGTGAGTTTCACTTTCCTTTCAAATTGGACAATGATAATGAGGGATTGTCTTGGATTCTTCAGCATATCTTCTACTTGAAGCACCATCTTAAATTCTACACTATTTATAACAGTCATATCAACTTCAAAATTTCAAGATTCTTGTACATTTTACAATACATTCTTCTGCTGAATGGGAACTTTTCTAACTGGTTATGAGCTTAGATTGGCAGCTTGATTGATTATCTCTCATTTGATTCATATTAATGAAGGTACCCAAAGGAAATCCATATCATAGTACAACTTCTGGTGAAATGGCCATCTATTGTGCGAACAGCCTCATTCTCAGAAAGGTAGCTCTGCTACTTTTGGTTTTTCAAGCGTTGGAACCTCATTTTGTATCACTGGATTTATTTCTGTATCACTCAATTGTTCTGCTTTAGATTGGTGTGCGAGTGGATGATCCAGTTCAACAAGTATTCAATGGGCAAGAGATGGAAGTATGGCCTCGTATCACGTGGAAGCCAAAATGGGGATTGACATGTTCAGATATCAAAAGCAAAGTTAGTGGAAGTTGCTCAGTCTCTCAAAGGTCTATAATGGCCATCAAGGGTTGTAATATCTTTGTTGAAGATCTGTCCTTGGATGGAGCTCTTGTGATTGAATCTGTTGATGAGGCAGAGGTATGTTTAACATGTTAGCAGTGAAATATGAAAACTAACATTTTTTTTTTTCCATGTTAGATAGATAATGTTTTATGTTCGCTCTTCTTTTTCTCAGTACTTTCTTCTTGTTAACAAGATGGTACGACAAACATTTGGTAATTTGTTATTTTTTAAATTTCATATTATTTTAAATGAAAACAGAGTGTACAATTTGCTTGGTTCTGGACTCTGATGGTTTCTTCTCCTTCAATTTCTGAAATTATCCATTTGTCTGATATGGATTGCATTCTGTGGTAGTTCCCTATGTTGATAATGTCCAGAAAACTGTTTATCATGAAGTGCATAACTTTTACATTTCCCATTGTGAACCCTTTAATGGGTGCATAACTTTTACATTTCCCATTGTTAACCCTTTAATGGGTAAAAGTAAGAGGTTCAGTGCAAAATAAGGGTTGGATCATTGAAAATGTTGACTGCAAAGATACATCTGTACCTGAGGAGATAAGGATCAGAGGCTTTGAAATCAAAAAGGTTGAGCAGCTCAAGCAACATTACAGTGAGCCTGGCAAGTTTGAATTGAAGGCTTGAAGGTGAACTTACAGTCTTCTTCCAAGTTAATTTACTAGGTGCTGATATGACGCCAAACCGTATATATTTGTGAGAAAGTTGTTAATAAATAAGTAGGGTCTGCCGTTTTACATTTCCTTAAATTATTCGGTTATGTTTTTTCCTGTAGTGAATAAAATGGCTATTCTGCATTTTGTTTTCTCTACATGCATGCTTAAGATTAGGAGTATTTGATGAAAATCAATCTTGCAGACAAGAGAAATAATGTCTGTAGCATATTCATATGCAGACTTTCCAAATTCTATTTGTGAATTGGCCTTCTGCAATATAAAAAATATGATAAAGTACTACAAATTCTGATATTTGACCTAATTAATATTTATCTTACTTATATTTAACTATATTTTTAAAAATAAAATATTAATTTATTTCTAATTTTAAGTTTTTTTTTAACAACAGGAATATATATATATATATGTTATCTATTATTATTATTATTATAGTCATATATATAGTGTTAAACTTACCTGCGGTAATAATTAAGGACTTAAGCCTTGATGTTGCGACGTTAGGACTTGAATCAGGACTCTGCCTTGACCAATTGGTCTAGGCCTCATAGGCTTAATTTTAAGTTTATTTTAAATGATATTTAATTCTCATTTTTATTCCCATTTTTTGGAGAACCAAACACTTTCTAATTTTCATTTTCTCAAACAAATATCATTATTATTACCAAGGCAACTGAAGATAAACATTAACATAAAGCACAAATTGAGATCAAAAGAATAGGAATAAGATTAAGATTAGAGGAAATATGAGAGTGGATATTATAATTTAGAACTTTTCATGGATGGCTCCTACTTATTTAAAAATAATTATTTAATTATTTTTTTCTGTTTAAACATAATTACTTCCTTTTTTTTCAAACTAACAAATGTAATTTTATATTTCTATATATTAATTTTTTCTTCTTATTAATTTTTTCTTCTTCCTATTTTTAATTTATTTTTTGAACAATTCTTTTTTTAGAGATATGCAAATTTATTATGCTTTTTCATACATTAGTATTTTTTATTATTTTTAAATATTTATATGTATTAGATGTATTTTTTAAAGAAAGTACTCGAAATATGTTATCATATAATTTTATTACATCTAATAATATTTTTATTATTCAAAATTAATAAATATAAAATATTCTCTTATAAAAAATTAATAAACATAATTTAATACATATATTTTTTTTGAAGAAAAAATTTAATACATATCTTATAATCTAGACATATTTATCTATAATATATAAATGTACAAAGGGGAGGGATGACATGCAAATTTACTAAGCCTTCACTTATTATTAAATAAGAATTGGATAATTTGGTAATTTAATAATAAAAATTAAATTAATTAATTAAAGATAATATTAATTTAATTGAAAATATGTTTTCTATTCAAATTAGGTTAACTTTCTATTGTATATGTAATAAAAATTATAATTCTAATTTGATAAAAAGTACAATTGTAATTCTAATTAGGCTAACTTCTATTTTATCTTTAACAAAAATTAAATTAGTTAAAATTAGATTTTAATTAAATTGAAAGTAATTCATTAAAATTTTAATGAATTAAATCTATAATATTAGATTCCTATGGAAAAAAAATAATTTTATTATTTTTAAAAAATAATTGTAATGAAAAATTAATTAAATTTTATATTTGTCTAATAACTAACTAAAACCATAATATATTTTTAAAAAATAATGCATGAAAGTTTCTTGAGAGTAGCATTTATGTTATATAAAAAATAATGTTTTTATTATCTTCAAATATGTAATTAAATTCTAATAATAAAATAACTAAAAATTAAATTAATTATATTTTCATTATCTAATTATTAACTAAAATTATAATATTTTCTAAAAAGTTATCGACTAAAATGAAAAATATTGTATATAATTATTTTTAAACTTAAATTGATAATCAATAATTAACAAATTAATATTAAAAATATAAATATGTAAAAAAAATACTTGAATAAAAGATACAATTAATTTGTAAATATAATAAGTAAATGTCTAATATAGTTAATAAGTCACATGTAATATACTTTTCACATGCGTAACGTAATTAAAATAATTATTAATTTATTTTATAAATTCTTTCAAATAAAATAGAGAAAAAAATTAAAATATTTTATGAAGGAATATGTCTTTATGATTATATTTCTAATGGCTAAGTTAGTGAAAAAACATGCTTATATTTTTGTTTTAAGAATTTTATGTTTCAATTATAAAAATGCAAACTTAATTCATATTTTAAAATTATTGATTTATTCTATATATTTTATTATGAATTTTCAAATTAAAATAACAACTTCTTTTAGAAAAATAATAGACATTTAAAATAAATTTATAAAATTAATAAAAAAATTAAATATTTTTATATTTAATTATTATCAAAATTTTAAAAATTATACTTTCTAATTATTAGTGCTCATGTAACAATATTGAGATTAAAATTAAAATTTATTTTAATAAAAACAAGTCCAATAATAAAAAAAGGGTTATTTGCAAATTAAACTTTGACTTTTAGTCGTTTTTGCAGTTTAATCATGACATTTGAAACTTGGCATAATAAGACATGAATTATATATTTTTGGCAACTCGAATCACAGGTAGACATTCCAGTGATTATTTGCTTACGTGTCCGACATGTCTTGGTTAATTAATCCACATCAACTCCATAGACCACCACATCAAAACGCCCCATTTTGACAGATCCCTCTCCTAACAAAAACAAAACACTGCGTTTATTACATAAGTAATATAAAACAGGGAAAAAAAATTAGAACCCTAAATCCCTGAATCTACTTCTTCCAAAATAAATCCCTAAATCAGTAAAAAACGATGATAACTCTTGTGGTTAACTACAATGAAGTTTTGAACCTCCATAATTTGAAATGAAGGTGAAGAACGAAGCCACCTGCTGGATTGAAGCTAGATCGAAGCTTGATTGAAGATGCAGATCGAAGCTTGATTGAAGATCAAGGCGTCTCTGATTTTATTGCGGGCAGGATGTAGGTCAATTCGTCCCCCCTCATCTTTTTCTTCCTCTTCTCTTGTATAATTCAGCAAGGCGATGTTGATGTCAACATCCACGGAATTCCCTTCAGCTAAACAGGAAGAAGAAGAAGAAGAACAAGGCAGAGGAACGAGTGGTGGTAGTGTTAGCAGTACTGATAATATAACGTATACGGAGGTGATGATGTTGTTGAGGTTAGTAAATGTAGAATCGTTAAAGACGGAGTTAGGGATGGAAGGGAAAGAGATGATCCCCTATTTTGATTTGATAAATGCTTGTGAAGCTGAGAAGCAAATTAAGGTTTGGATTGAGGATATTAAGAGTAAAAAAGCAGAGGAATCGCTAGTCAAGATTGTTGATTTCTTGAGCTATTCCGATGAAAATAGAAAAATTTTA
>CATIWK010227997.1:0-22631 GCA_949634005.1 Mallotus japonicus
ACTCAAAAGGAAATTTAATCAACTCAATTTATCTCTAATCTTGAGTTAAGTTAAATTTGTGTTTATAGGTCTACTAGAATTACCATCTCTCAATGCATAATTCCAATTAAAATCATGTTATTAGTGGCCAAGCAATACCAAACATTAGGAACAATAAACACAATATGCAACAACTAATGAATATATTAAATTGAAAGTCTAGATCATGTTTGGATTTTAATCCATAACAAAGAAAAACTTAGCCTAACATATCGTTATTAATCCCCAAAATTCACAAGAAATATCCATAATAACAAGTATAAGAAAGAGAAGAAGAAGAAAAAAATAGTTATGATTAAACTTGAATCTTGAATCTTCACTCTTAAATAATTCTTGAGCAGATAACAAAATCAAAGCAAAGATAAATGGAAATTGTTATTCTTCGAAAATGAAAGTAAACTATATTATTTCTAAGACTAGCCAACCTCTCTAAAAGAGGCAAAACAACACTACTTATAATAGTTCTTCCAAAAACTCCAAAATAAACTTCCTTAATTATTTCTCTTTGACGTGCACGACTGTGCACTCTAATATGCACGGCTATGCATATTGAAAATGCCAGAAAATTAGGGAATCAGGTATAGCCATGTACACTCATGTGCAGAGCCGTGCATTAATAGACTTGACTTTCTCTGGATCAGGTACATCCGTGCACACCTATGTGCACAACTGTGCATGGTTTTTGCCATCTTCACTTTAACACACAGCTTTATCAAGCAGTTTATGTTTTACCATTGAATTGTAACCTGATTTTTGCACTAATAGAGACATAATTAGAGCCTAATTTCTCCATAAAAGTTATATCTACATAAGTAAGCTTTCCAAAACATCTTGAATCATCTCAATTTGACATCTGTAGCTCAAGATATCACTGAAATACTAAGAGCCGTGCATCTTAGAATGAAAAGCTATATATGCTAACTTCGACTTAAGATTTGAAAGTACAAACGAACTTGGATTTTGACAAGTAAGCTCAATTTGGAAAGCTTAAGAAGTGTAATTCAAATATCTATAAGACTACTTTCTCATTCTAAAACTCTAAGGATGTCAAAATCTTTACCGAATCTTAGAGGTTGAGTCAGCCCAACTCTGAAATTTCTCTTTAAGCTCCAATATACTCTTAATTCACAAAAATCAACTAATCAGCTCATATTTTCATAAAATAAATATTTAAATTAAATATAAATGAGCTAATCCCTGGCAATATATATATATATATATATATATATATATAAATGAGCTAAAAATATGCAATATTTGACTCTCATTACAAGGTTACTACACCTTTGCCGGATCCATTTAGGCCTAACATTTTTAAGGTTTTTAATCTTGATTATGATGTTTATGGATTTATTAGTGAAGATTATGCAGATTTTATTGTTAAGCTTGTTCAATGTACTAATTTGTGTGAGTTTGTAAGCAAATATAAAGTGCCTATTTTAAATCTAGATATGGGAATTGATTTAGCTTATTTTTACATAAACTTTAAGTGGGAAGATTTATGTGTTGATGTAAGGTTTTTTACGTGAGAATTTATATGTGTGCACTTTTAAGCCACAAAAGCAAAAGGATTGGTTAGAGTGTTTGCATTAGGAGGACAATCTACATTTAACGACAGACAACCGTTGCATATTTGAAAATGCTGTCAAATTACCAGTATCAGTTCATCATGAAAAAATGGATGTTAAGAGAGAAAGTCTAACTTATAGTACGAAAGCCTTGCATAAGGATGTTGTTTATCTATCTCAATTCAGTGAAAGTAGTGATTTTAGTTTTTCTACAAAAAAAGGATGTGTCAATTCATTTAATGCGTTTCATACAAATTTTTCTGAGTCGTGTCAATTCAAATATTTGTTGGAACACTTTAAGAAGTGGTACATTGTAGAAAATGCCCATATGCAAGGAATAGTAAATTTGAGGATTCCATTAAGTTTAATTGAGGATAAAAACGAATGGGCAAAATTTTCCTGAGAGCTTTTGAAGGATAAAGAGGGAGATTTGACAGAAGAGGAGAAGGAAAGGGAGCGGGAATTAATTCGAAAACTCAGAGTTTTGAAAATGCCTATGCAATGGTTTATACAAATTCGAGAAGTTCAACGAGCGCGACAGGTTCAACAAGCGCAATAGGTAATATTATTCATATATTATTAATCATAATACTACTAATAATAAATTAATATATTATTTTAGATAATAATAATTATAATTGGATTAAAATAATCATAATAACATTAAAATAAAAAAAATCATAATATTATCGTGATTATAATATTACTTTTAATATTATGATAATTAAAACAATCATAATTGTCATGACATTAAAATAAAAACACTTGGGCATTTCAAGTGAGAATGACCCTTTTGAACTTTAAAAAAAAAATTAATTGAGCATTTCAACTAGAGGAAATGCCCATTTTAAACTTTGACTGATTTTGACTGGTTTTGTTTAAATATTTATATCATATGATTTCTTATTGTTCCATAAAAAGAAATCATACAATAATAAGATATAAGAAATCATACAACAATAAGAAGTCGAGTCAGGAGATGTCATAATATATTTCCTAAAAATGAGGGATAGATTCATATATTTGATTAACCTAAGGGTAATAGGACTTTAGTAATTTACTCTTTTATTTAGATTAAAAGTTTTCACTAGTAAAAACACTAAAAAATTTTGTTAGAAAAAGTAAATATCCCGTGTATACAGCTTAATTCTATTAGTGACAAGGAAAAAAAGCGTACTATTAGATTTTTTTTAGTTCTTATTTTTTAAAATTGCAATACTTTAGACATTGATTGATTTTACCTTCTAACTCTGAATGAGTTTGTGATCATAATGAAATTTTTTGAGCATTTATTTATTTTTATATATACAATTTAAACTGAAGTTTTATAAAAAAGAATCCAATATTTTAACAAATATTGGTATACAAATTAGTATAGATAATAAATTAAGTATTGTTCCACAAGAAAAAACCTAATAAATACCGACTTTTTTTTTTTTGCATTTTTTGAAGTTTTTTTGAGGATTTTTTGCTTTATTAAAAATATTTATCTAGTGACTTGTCTCTATAGACTTTTAAGCCATTTTATGTGAATTTGGTGCTAAAGAATTTTATAGGATATTTGAGACTGATATTGACGTATTTGAATTTGATAGTTTGTTATGAGAATTTTATCGTTGAACTTACTAATTGTCTTGATTTGTGTAAGTTTTATGGGCAAATGTGGTTTGCCTATTTTATGTCCAGATGTAGGGATAGATCTAGCTTATTGTAATATAAGATTATTTTAACATGAGATTTAAGTGGATTGATTTGTTTGTTGATGTTATATTTTTACGGAACAATTTATATTTGTGTGCTTTTAAGCCATAAACGAGAAGGAATTGGTCAGAGTGTAAGGATTGTGAGGAACGTATATATTTAATAAGGCGAAATGGTAGCGTATTTAAAGAATATGAGAAATTATAGGTATTAGTTCATTATTAGAATTTGTAACATATGAGTATTGAGAGATGAAATTTAGTTTATTGTAAACACTCATTGCGTAAGGCAGTTATTTATCTCTCTTAGTTGAATGGGAGAGGTAATGTTAGTCATTTTGTAAGAAAGGAAGTTTCAATGCATTTAATGAGTCTTATACAACTTATTTCTGAGTCATGTCAATTTAAATATTTGCTACAACATTTAAAGATGTGTTATATTAAAGAAGATGCTTTTATGGAAGGAATGCTAAATTTGAGAATTCCACTGAATATATTTAAAAACGATAATGAATGGTCATTTTTTTTTCGAGGAACTTTTGATGGAAAAAACTATTAGAGAAGAAGAATTGAGTACATGAGCAGGAATTAATTCAAAATCTTGGAGTTTTGAAAATGCCCTTAAAAAGGTGAATTAAAGTTCAGCTCTTTATATAATTTGCCTTATTTCATTTAGTTTACTGGACTATTAGTATATATCGACTGCTGCTATTGTTCCAACTCTGTTTATAAATACATTACTTAGATTTTTCTTTTTTTGGTCATTCTTATAATTCCAATAAATATACAATTCATCAGAAGAGAATTTCTCTATTGTGAATAGAAACATCTTTCTCTATACCATTTCCAAAAAAAATTGATAAGCTGGGTGGATATGTAAAAGATATTTTTTTCTTTTCCATCACTTCGACATGTAGAAAAAAAATATTGCGACATTTCATTTCTTATAGCATTCTCAAACTGATCATTTTTGGGGAAAGTACAGAAAACCACCCTGTGGTTTCATGGTTTTAGATTTTTAAGTACATGGTTTTTTTCATGACACTTTTAAGTATGTGTTTTACCCCGTTACATACTTTTCAGTATATCCAACTAACACCGTTAAATCAGTCCTACGTGGCGCTGACGTGGACATTATGGTCCAACTCTTCATCCATTCATTGGGCCACATCATCCACCTATTGGCCCACAATAAGACAACTCATTAAAAAAAATTCAAAAAATTAAAAACCAAAACATAAATCCATACCCCTGTAACCCACACCGTCTCCTCCTCCCGCTGCCTCCCAATCACCATAAATCTATCTCCTAAAACTATTCTTCTTTCAAATTATTGTTTTTATTTTGTTTGATAAATGCTCATAAATCCAACATAATTGATCAAGAGACGCCAGCAAAATGCCCGAGAGACGTCAAGAGATGCAGCGAGGCAATTCATCAAATTCGCTACCTGAGAGATGCCGGCAAGCTGCTAACTGGTGGCTCGTGAGACAGTAGCAGCCTCGACTGCTCATAGTGATGGCCTGGCAGCAACGAGACATTGTCCAGTGGAGGCGGCTTGGGTATGGTATGGGCAGCAGTGGTTTGGTCTGGTATGTCACTTTTTTTTATTTTTGTGTGATTTACAGATGCAATATTGGTAGGAGATATAGTGATGGTTTTGTGCAAAGTGCTGTTGAGAAGTGTTTGAGAGATGCTAAGATGGACAAGAGCAATGTGAACCTGCCTTGGGCTTTAGCGATAGAGCATGGAGCTGAACCACAAAGACTCTGTTTGAAAGTGGACAAGACGTATGATCCGTCGTTGTAGTCCATCCATAAATGATTGCCACCCAAGTCAACCACAAAGATTTTCTGGGCAAGAGGAGTTCCCATATTGAGGTGGGTGAAATACTGAAAAGTAGCGGCGTCTTTGGAGACAGGGAGGACAAGAGCCTTGGGCTTAGAAGATGTTTGAGCAACAGAGAGGAGATGGAGATGAAGGAAAAGGGTTCAGTTGAAGAGTTACAACATAACACTTCAGAATTTAGTTCAATAATCAAGGAGAAGGCAATTAAGTCAATGCAAGGATTACAACAGAGTACGACAAAATTTAGTTTTGCTGTGAAGGAAGGAGCAAAATGGATTGCAAGAGATTGTAGAGAAGCCTGTGAAGGTTCAACGCCCACCTAAAATCGCAAAGGCCAGAAGCATTGTTGTTATCATTTTTATGTGATTTTGTTGATTTTTTTTTCCATTGTTGCTATTGTTTTTATGTGATTTTGTTGATTATATACAATTGATTCATTGATTCAATTTTTATTTCAATGATGCATTTAAAGTGCTCGATGAAATGCTTTAACCTGAGTTTCATTTTCATACTGATAATTTATTGGGAAGACTTATAAAATTTTTGGCCTTTTGATTGAAATGATGATGATATGGGCTTCTATTAAGGCAGCTTCCTGTAATGCATTATTAACGGGATTGGCAAGAACTAGGGATTTTTATAGAATGAATGAAGTTATTTCAAAAATGAAAGAAAATGAAATTGAGCCAAATTTTATTACTTTTGGGATTCTTACTAATCAATTGTGTAAGGTTTGGAGAGTTGATGAGGCTTTAGAGGTAGCGAGAGGTGGTGGTTGGAAATGGCACAGGTGGTGGTCGGAAAT
The DNA here is from genome assembly GCA_949634005.1 of Mallotus japonicus. Taxonomy (NCBI): domain Eukaryota; kingdom Viridiplantae; phylum Streptophyta; class Magnoliopsida; order Malpighiales; family Euphorbiaceae; genus Mallotus; species Mallotus japonicus. The sequence continues at coordinate 5,961 of CATIWK010227997.1, forward strand.
GGTGCAGGTGGTTGTGAATTAATGAATTTTTTTTATGTTTTATTTTTTGATTTTTGAATTTTTTTTATTAATGAGTTGTCTTTATGGGGCCCACTAAATGGATGATGTGGCCCAATGAATGGATGAGGAGTCTAAGCTATTGGTCAACCATGTTTACGTCAGCGCCACGTAGGACCAATGTAACGGCGTTAGATGGATATACTGAAAAGTGTGTAACGGCGTAAAACACGTACTTAAAAAGTGTCACGAAAAAAACCACGTACTTAAAAATCTAAAACCGTGAAACCACAGGGTGGTTTTCCGTACTTTCCCCTTTTTTTTATATATCGAAATGGATGATTCCAATGTTTAGACTCAAAAAGAATAGTTACAAGAGGTTTTTCAAACCAAAAATTTTTTTTTATCAATATTTCTAACTTCGAATTTTCTTGATTCCATCCAGATAAAAAGTTTCATAAAGTGGTCTATTTTTATAGCATGTCTCTTTAAAGTGAAAATGTAATTCATCTTTTGTGTTTCCCTTTTCTATTCACTTGGATCTCTTCTGTTTCGTCGATTTTGTCCTCATTTTCTTCCATAAAAAAAAGGAATAAGAAGGATCTTCTTGGTGGATTCCTGTTTAGTCCCCTTCGTTTCATAAGTCTTTTCTATTTCTATATTTGTTTCTTCCTCCATTTCTTTCGTTTCTTTCAGTTTTCTAATAAAAATGGGTGATGGTATTCTGCCTAAATAGTAGACACAGGTAATAAATAAGATAATATTAAAGATTCGAGCTATAGAATTTCTCAATTCTAATACAAGGTAGTTATTAAATTGAAAAAGTACATTAGATCTAATAGAATTAATTTGTTGTATCCAGACTAATATCAATCCAACCCATTTCACAAATAAAATGTGACCAATTAACCAACCAACAAAACTAGTTGTTACAAATAACATCTTGTTGTTGCATCGAAACATATGAATGTTAACTAATCTGACTAACATTGAATTTGGTAAAATGAAATGGTTGAATAATTGAAAAATGAGATCATTCAGGAATATAAATTGAATGCTAAGATTACGCATTGAATTTCTGAGAGTAGCTCCATAATCAAAAAAGTATTTGTGATTCTTCCAGAGGAAATGAAACAAAAAATAGGGTAGAGTTAGGATAGTTATTGTATGAGGTCTATCTAATGCTAGATGTAGAGGCACATAATCGATCGATAATAATATAAATAATATGATAAAAAAAAGCGAAACTTCCTTTTTACAAAATGATTAACATCACCCACTTTCATCGATAATAATAATATGATCAATAATATTAGTAATAATTTATTATTTTTACTTTTATCTTTTTCACTTTAAAAGCTAATGTGTCTATATTAAAAATCCTAATTTTTGTTAAAAATAAAATATTTATAATAATTTTTTAGTATTGTTTTTTAACTAACTAATATATATACATGTTCTATTCAATGTAAAACATTCTAATTCTATTACATTTAAAACATTACTTTTTCTTTCCATAAAAAATTATGTATTTTATTCTAATTAAAACATTCATTTTTTCAATTATTTTCTATTTTCTATTTTATTTTATTTATTAAATTATATATATATATATATATATTACTTAAAAAATAAAATAAAATAAATTAGTGCAATAACTTTTTAAATCCCCATTTTTATATTTAAATAAATTATAGTTTTAATTTATTAAAATTATTTAATTACATATTTTAAGATATGTATATTTTTTATAGTCCTTGCAAGAGATGATACACGACTAGTATTTGTTAAATGCTGAGTTCTAAAATCATTAAGCCAAAAATTTACCAAGTGTCCATCTTCATATTTGAGTATATATATATAATTACAGTAATTACTTAATATTATTTTTTAACTAAAACATTATTATACATACTTCAATACTAATCTAATAATTTTAAAAACAATTTTATTATAACTAAAAAGTTATGGCAACAAAAATTAAGGAAAATAACTAAGATTAATGTGGTATACTTTATTTTAAATTTATTTAGTTATTATTTTATTTTAATTATTTATTAAATTATTTTATTTTATTTTATAATAATGTAATGCGCGAATCCACGACTGGTTGTAAAAAATTTATGAATCCAAGTAATAAGTAATATTTAAAAAAAAAATTTAATAAGAAATAGGTAAAATTTTTTGCTTTTTTTAATAAAAAAAAAACTACACAGCTGTCTAAGCAGAACATGTAAGCCATGCCTTAAGGGCATTTGACACCCATGATTTTGTTGCAACGCGTGTCGAAACCTAAATAATCCAGGTGGTCACTGGTCCCTACATACGATTTTTTCATTTTCCCTCCTTCATTTTCCTCTAGTTTCCCTCTCGCCAAGCACAAATTAAACCCTTTTCTTGGTTTCATTTTTCCCCTAAAACCTATTCTGCAAATCAAAACCCTTTTCTTCTTCTTAACATTTTGTTTTATGTATACATAATAATCAATCACTTCTAAGACATAAAACCCATTAACCATAAATCATCAAAACTGTAACTTTTTTTTTTTAGTTAAATCACTTTCAAGATTCAAGAATACAAAGAAAATGCAACCAACGGAAGAAAAACCCCCAAAACCCAATGGCCATAAAGACAAGCCTGAATCCTCGCCATGTATCGGGCCTCCGGTAACCGTGGACCGCCGTACAGAGTATTCCTCCCTGTTCAAATGGGTTGTTCCCAACTTCAAAAATTTCAAGGCCAAATCTTTGTATAGTCCATATCTTGAAGTGGGTGGCTTTGATTTTAGGTTTTTGATATATCCAAAAGGAGACTCTTTGTCTCTACCTGGACACATTTCTGTTTATCTTCAAATTCATGATCCTCGTGGCAATTTTGATTGCTGTGCCAATTATAGGATAACCATTGTTAATGTTCTAAATGATACCAAATCTGTGTATAGAGACAGTTGTTATAGGTTTTCTAAGATCAGAAAATCTATTGGTTGGTCTGAGTTTACTGTTTCCAAAACTATTCTAGATCCTGCTTCTGGATTTTTGAATCATGGGTCATTGCTTATTAGTCTTGATATACATGTTTTAAATGAAACAAGATCATTTTCAGCTGATAGCAACGAGACTAAATCTTTTGTTTTGGATGGAAGACTTACTTGGACTATAAGAAACTATAGCTTGTTTAAGGAAATTATCAAGACACAGAAGATGATTAGTTCTTCTTTTCAAGTTGGAGAGGGAAATCTTAGGATTCATTTGTATACAACTGTGGTTGATGGAATTGAGTATTTGTCATTGTGCTTGGACACTAAGGATACAGAGAAATGTGTTTTGTTTGATAGGAGTTTTTGGTGTTTGTTTCGGATATCAGTGTTGAATCAAAAGCCAGGGCTTCATCATGTGCATAGAGATAGTCATGGAAGATTTTCTTTACACAATCTTTTCAGAGATGAAGGGATTCTTGGTTGGACTCAGTACATGAAAATGTCTGATTTTACTGATGGAGGATTTTTGGTAGATGATACTGTTATTGTTAGTGTATCGTTTAATGCTATTAGGGAGTCTAGCATTATCTTAAAATCAGGGAACCTTTTTGGGGGTAAGAATGCTTTTAGTCTGTTTAAAAAGGGTGATGGTTGTTCTGGAAAGTTCCTCTGGAAGATTGAGAATTTTGTGAGGTTGAAGGATCTTCTGAAGAAGAAGAAACTTACAGGTCTCTGTGTTAAGAGCAGGTCATTTCAGATTGGGAGTGTGGATTTTCGCTTGCTTGTTTATCCTAGAGGTAAGTGTGCAAACTTCGTTGGCATCATTTCTGCACTAGTCCTGCTTAACTAGTTGGCTATCAATCGTCAATGCATGTTTTATTAAATGGGAAGGGATTGAGTGGCATCTAAAAGCAATTCATGCTACAAAAGCAAATGTTGTTTGATCAAGTTTATATGAAAGGTTTCAAGAATCATTCTTTGTAAAATTATGATAGTTCAAAACATGTTATTTGTGCATAAAGTTTATATGCAATTACATTATCTAACCAAATGCTTGGATATTTTAGTCAGTTCAGGGTTTATGAATGGCAGTATTATTCAAAATGTTTGAATTATTATTCAAAGCATTGGTTTTCAGTTATTAAAAAAATGTATGCAGGTAGAGTTGGTCATTCAAGTTTCATGCTAATAAGTTGATGAGAGTTTGTGAAACCATAAAACTGATTTGACTATCTGCTAATGATTCACCAGGAAAGTCTCAGAAACCCTTCCACCTTTCACTGTTTCTTGAAGTTTTGGACCCAGGGAACACTTTGAATGATTGGAGTTCTTTTGTTATCTACCGGTTGGCAGTCATGAATCATAAGATGTTTGAAAAATCTATCATAAGAGAATCTCAGGACCGCTGCTCCAAGGCTACAAAAGATTGGGGTTGGTCTGAATTTATTACCCTAACCAGCTTCTTTGATCTGGATTCGGGGTATCTTGATCAGGATATTGCAGTCTTTACTGCTGAGGTTAGAGTATTGAAGGAGACATTTACATTGAAGAGCATCAATGAGTCAAGCAGTGAAACTTCCTGTATTGATATGGATGGTAAAAAATTCTCTCTCACATGGAAGGTGGAAAACTTCTCATCCTTGATGGATATAATAGCAGACCGAAAAATATTTTGCAAATATTTTCAGGTTGGTGTGTGCAAGCTTCGGATTGGTGAGTCAGTGCTATCAAGTTTTATGAATTTTCTTAACGATAATGGATATACAGTGGTTTTCTGATCTAATTACTCTGGTCTTATCCTATCACAGGGTTCTATGAGTCATCTGAAAACATATTTGTATACCTGGAGAGTGATCCATCAGTTTCAAGTGATCCTGATGAGAATTTTTGGGTCAGTTACAGGATTGCTGTGGTGAATCAAAAGGAGCCTGCTAAAAGTTTGTGGAAGGAATCATCTCTTTGCACAAACAGTTGTATCAGTACAGATTTTCATTTTATGAAAGTCTCAAACATGTTAGCAGCAGGTGCCGGATTTGTTGTTCGTGAGACGGCTGTTTTTACTTGTGAAATCCTTGATTTCTGCCCATGGTTTGATTTTTCAGGCCGAGAGGTTAGTGCATGTGATATTAGTTGTTTGCAGTTTGCACACTTATTTTTCATGAAATCCTTTTTGGGTGATTTTGAAATGGAAGTAAGTGATTTTGCTTTCATTGAATTCTGTTGCTTGAGAAAAGGTGATTTAATGACCTTATCATCATTTGTGATGTCTTTCTAAGAACTTGTCCTGTATTCTGAAAGAATACTTGACGTTGCTTTAAAGAAAGGTTTATTGCAGTGCTATTATTGATTAGCTGAAGAGCGTTGCTGATTTCTCTTTTACTCTCCGTTTTTTTGAATTTGTTTTTATGTCATAAGGTTGTGATATTGTAGTTTCTTGCATTTTAGTATATGGGTAGTCATTCTAGTTAAAGGGCTCACCTTTTGCACAAAGCGCTCCCTGGCTTAGTGTGGGACAGGAGGAAGGTGGGTGTATATGTAAACACCCTTCACCTTGCTTTTTTGCAAAGAGAAATTGTTCAATAATCTTAAAAAGCATTTGCTGGAAGGTGTTTAAGAAGCATTTCCTGTTCGTGTTTAACAAAGTATGGCAACAAGTTGAAAGAAACAGCTGAGTGTTCCCTTTTTCTCATCCTTAATATTAATGTTTGTGTGCATTTTAACATAGATTCTCTCTATTGTCAGCTTTTGTCTGTGGAAAATGACGGGGATGATGTATCCTTTTGCATTAATGAAGTTTACAACCCTGAAGATAACAGGGTGAGGACTGGAAAGATGGAAAAAATTTTCAATGCGCTTGTTGCAAGCGCAGGGTGCTACCTTATAGATGAAGATTCTTCTAGACAGCTCATACTGAAATTAAAAGAGCTACTAATAAGAACTGGTACAGTAGCCGTACTTCTAATAGGAATGAGATTTTACTTTGATGATCCAGTGAAAGTGAAGTGTTTGTTTCCTGAAACCAAGCGTCGTGGTTGTAATTCTCTGAAAAAACACTGTGGAGCAGATGTACCTTCAGCTGATTTAACTAATGCTGTGACAGCTGTTAAAGTTTTACAACAGACTATAAATGATGCACTTCTGGATATTATGGTTGAGTGTTGCCAACCATCAAATAACTCTATTTACGAGGCTTCTGCAGCAAGTTCAAAATCTTCTGCATATTACGGTACAACTGTCCTTCAACTTGAATCTCACCCCAATATTAGACCCATGGTCTCAATGCAATCCTCTTCACATGGAGGATCCAAAAGCGGGATTAATGTTACTGCTGATTCTGATATTTTAGAACTCTTGGTTGTAAATGGAGATGACCTGTCTAAGAATAGAGTCTTTGGACAATGTGCAGTTCAGCCAGAAACATCTATTAGTGATCCAATGGATGACAAATTCTTCGTTAGTGAAAAGCACAAAAAAATTTTTCAAGCTTTGAAGGTAAATCTGTGCTACTCTAATAATCAGTTGCATTTGTTAAGGCAAGGCAATTCATTCTGATAAACTTGATCATTTCTCTGTAGACCGGGTGGCCAGAGCCTTCAGAGAAGCTCTTACAGTTAGTTGTCAATTCACTGAAGATGCTAGATGGCCCTGTTTCTCAAGTTCATCCAAAGCCAAGGCAAAGGTCCCAATCTGCAGAGAAAGTTCTTCTCTTATTGGAAAAAGCTCCTAAATATCTGCATCCAGATCTTGTTATTTTGCTACCCAAGTTGCTCAATAGTTCAGGGCATCCTCTTGTTTCTTGTGCACTTTTAGATCAACTTAATCAGCTAGATGCGGAACCTGCATTAAGACCACTTGTGAGACTATTGCTACTTTCTAAATGTCATAATGATCTGTGATATGATATGATTTAATGAATGGGATTTATGGAAGCATAGATATACTACATAGATGATGTTTGTGGAAAGTAATGTTGTTTACAATTTAAGTTATGGATCTATTAATAGCTGAGGGAAAATCTTAGAATATGAAACATATATTTTTCATAATTTTTCTCTGCCCTTTAATCTTCTCTTTCCCTCTTTCAAATTCTTTAAAGTAAATTACTTTGTCCTTCAGGTTCTTGCTACCATTAGTCAATTGAACCTGGACAATAAACAGCAGAAACAGACAATTTATCGAGCTTGTCAACTTCTTGCTGACTCAAATGGGGAAGTTCTGGGAGCTGTTATGGACTTCTTATTTGAAGCTGCATCTAGATGCCACCATCTTCCTCAAGCTGTAAGTGTTTAGCAGAAATCCAACATGATGGAATTGAATTATCATGTCAGTACATTTCTTTCTCTTGATTTGTTTTACTTTTTCATCCATTTAGGTCAGAGCTGTTCATGCAAGGTTTAAAAGTTTAGGAGCTGAGGTGTCATATTCTGTTTTGGATCACCTAAGAAAAGTTGTGAACAGTCGCCATGAGATTGCTGAATCAATGTTAAGAGAAATTGGTTCTGTCTTTGCACTTGATGGTTACTGCATGACAAGCCCAAGTGAACCCTCTTCAAACGGGGGAAGTGGACCTGCAACAGATTGCTTTCATTTGGCAGAAGAGCCACGTATGGATGCAAATCATCATTTTTCTGATATCTTTCTCTTGATCAATATGTTAGCTATTCCTCCCCTTGCTGGTGAAGCTTTCAAGGTTTTTGAGAGCGGCATAGCACATGGATTTATTGAAGATCATTCAGTTGCCATGGTCTTGGAAAAATACACACAAAGATTTCATGCCAATTCAGAATCACCAGCTGAAAATTATCAACATCAAGTTACAAAAAGAGATGAAACTGTAGAGTCTTCTCGGCTTGAAGGAGTTTTTACCTCAGTTCTTGCTCTTGCCAGAACATTATCTCTCTCTGGGAACTCTCGTGTTCGTAGTTTTGTGAAAATGTTTTATATGTTGCTATTTCGATTGTTTTCCAGAGAGAGCTATCACAAGAGCATGCTGAAAGATTTAGTTGACCTTGCCATTAGCCCTGCAGATATTTGTTCCGATATCATTCTGGACACATTGGTCTTCTTGATTCATGAGGAACACAGATTTGCCAGACCAGTTCTTAGCATGATGAAGGATGCTGCTCGGAATGTCAGCAGTGATACTTCCGCTATTCAGCATCAGTTGCGTACCATGGAGGAGGAACTTGTTTGTGCTCGGGATGAAAAGCAAAAAGAACTTTCCAACTTGAGCTCACAGAACGCTATTCTGCTGGAAAATCTTACTCAATCCAAGGCTGCCTTCCTTCAATTTAAGGTGCTTGATCTCTTATTTGGCAATAGAATTATGGAAAATATTATACTTAATTTTGTTACTTTTTTTGCAGTCTGAAATGGAACACAAAATGGATTGTTTTGCTTCCGAAAAGAAGGAACTCTGTGGACATATAAAAGCAGCTGAAAGTGAACTTGAACAATTTCGCTATAAACAGAAGAAGAAGATTATGAAGCTGTCCATGGAAAAACAGGATTATCAAGATCATCTTCGTCGCGTGGAGGCACAGCTTTCACAACTTAAGTCTGGAAAACGCCATGAACTAAAGGTCTGCTTGTCTCAGAATTTTTCATTGGAATTATATATTGCTGATGTAAGAAAATTCCAATAAATGCTTGTTGCTGGATTTTATGGCATGAAATTACTTCAATTTCTGCAGATCTGAAAGTAATTTTTGGATCAGTTTGTTTCCTATAATTTAATAAGAAGGTGCAAGATATTTCTTAACCTCAGAAGTGGAAAAAATTCACAGCGTAATGTGTCAAAGTTAGCTGGAGGAAGTATCATCAGAGCTTGCTCTTGCTTGCTTTAAGTTTATAAATGTGATATTAGAAGTTGTACATATAGTGATTAGAGTTTGATCCTTTTGGCTTTAATTCAGACAGGGTTTAGGAGAAAATTTCTAAATTTTAGGAAATAAAACTTTTTAAATTGTTTATTTGTGTTTTACAGAAAAAGGGGTTGCCTATTTGCTTGTGGTTGATAGATGTTGTCGTTAGCTTATGATTGATAGATGGAGTAATTGTGGTAAAGCAGATTTTCCACTGTTTAATTGTTCAGTTAACTGTATTATAGCTACTTAGCACTGAAGATGGTCTAGGTGTCAGTTGCGCTCAGCGTGGATTGCATTTTGCACACAAATTGTTACTGTTTTGGGCGATAATGCTTGCCATTATATTGGAAAAAAGTATCCTCTTGATTTTATCTTAGATGATAGCACATTACAAGCACAAATTTTTGTCATACCTTAAAATGTCTATGGGAAGAGATTAACCTATTTTGCTCATTGTTGACTTGCAACTTGGTATATGTTTTTAATTAGCATAGGAAATGCTCTAGCACTCTGCTCCTATCATGTGGGAGGATGTTGTGATTTAATTTAAAGTAATGCTAATACTGAATTTGATGTCTTAATGCGTCAGCAAGTATCTAAAGAGAACAAGGTTCTTGCTGAAAGACTAAAACACACGGAAGCTGAGACGGAAAGAATTGACAGAGAACTGAAAAGATATGCTTTGGAAGTTGTAGCTCAAGAGGAGATAAGGCAGACACTAATGGATGAAATTCGGCAACTGAAACAAACAATTCAACAAAATGAAAAAGTGGCAAAGGAGAAGGAAGAGGAGTTTGCACATTGTAGAGCATACACTGAATATATTGAAGCAAGGTTAAATACCTGCCAGGTTTGTGTCTTGATGTCCCTTCATGGCATTTATATGGCCTTCAATCAATTTGTTATTTCTGCAATGCTCAAATGCTAAACATCTTTTTCATTTCTCATTTAAACGCTAACTCAATTGTAGAACATGAAAATTGTTTCTCCTGATTAGCTGAAATATAGTTCACGGCCTACTCTTTTCTGAGCATACTGTGCTGAAATTCATCGAAATTATTGCAGATATGAAGTAGCTAATGGCTAGAACAGAGAGCAAGTGTTATTATTATTTCTTCTCCTCTTGCTCTTTGCTCTGTCTTCATATGCACATTCTCATAAACTGCCATGCGGTTTGAATTGTTTTCTGGAAAACAAGGTTTTTGGAGCTAAACGTTCATTATCTGTTTCTGCAGCAATATTTCTTATCTGTTGAAAATGCACTTCAAGAGGAGATGTTACAACACGCTCCTTTGTATGGTGTGGGCTTGGAGGATCTGTCAATGAAGGAATTGGAGACATTGTCACGCATCCATGAAGATGGTCTAAAAGAGATCCATAATCTTCAAAATCAATTAAGAAGTCCTAGAAGCAACCCTGTTTCAAGTGTTCTTCAAGTCTCACCCAGCAGGCCACATATAACTCAACCTTTGTCTTGTGAGCAATCAATTTTGGCCATATCTAGCGCTGTTATGAAGCATGTATAGGTCCTAATAGGTACTACTACAGCAACCCTAGTTTCAACATATTAACATTTGACTGAAAGGAGAGATTTCTGCCTGCATGCCAGCCTTCTTTTACCATCCAATCTTCTCAGGGCATCATCAATGAGGTTTTGCATTATGCTAGGAATGTGACAGTAGATGTAAAGAGTCTTAAAATGTTAAGTAGATTGATTTGCAGGTATAGTACAAAGAGGAAGCAGAACTTGACAGACTTATTCTGCTTTCTGCTGACTTGTTAATCAAACAAAATACAACTACATGCCTACATGAGTGACATGTGAAAGTTGAAACCCCCAAGTTGTACAGTTTTGTCTTCCTTCCATGTCCCATGTTTATGTACTTAGCTTAGTCACTAACGGTGATTATGATATTATATTAGTTTTTTTTATCGGTATTTTTTGTGGTGTGGAAAATATTATACTGCATCAGAAGAGAAATAAAGCATAGGCAAATGATGTTTCTTGAAAACCAACGAAAAGGTTTCATTTTGTCACCCAGGTAACTTCTCATAGTCATCCATGGAATTTTCTGTTCTTAATATAAAGAGTAAACCTTTTTATTAGAGGTTTAAACTGCAATAAAATACATTTCCTTTAAGCAAAATTCTCTAACTTAAAAGAACTTTTGCAAGGTGCCTCCATTTTCTGAAGCAGATTTTGGTGCAAATATCTCGAGACACTTATATTATGCATGACAACTATAGAGAGAAGGGAATGAAAGATTTTTTAAAGGGAAGGGAAGAGAGGGGAAGGGAAGGAAATAAAAACTATATAAATTTTATTGTGTTTGGCAACTTAAAATTAATTAATAAAGAAAAAAGAAGGAAATAAGACTTCAAATTACAATATGTTTTGGAGTTAGAAATATTTTACACCCCACTTTGAGGTGTAATTAATTTCACCCTATACAAGAGGACTGAGGGGGGATAATTCCCCTTCAATTCCCTTCCCCCTCTATTAATTTTTAATAGCCAAATAACACAATATCTAATTCCCCTTCTATTCCCTTTATATTCCCCTCAATCCATGCATAGTGTTAGTTCCTAGAAATATTATTGTAGTATTTCATTTTTCAACTTTCTTTAACTAGTATACACACAGACATTTCTACAATTGAATCAACCCTACTTTCAGAATGCGATGCCAGACCTGGATGTAGTGCTTCAAGCGAACAAACAAGAAAGCTCTATTTCAGAACAACTTTAAACAATGCCAGAATTCCTCTTAAAAGAATATATACCCAGCGTATAATTCATCACGATAAGAGACACTTTGCACAGATTGAATGGCTTTACAGACACTGAATTATGAGTTTAAGCGTACTTATGAACAGGTTGAATTCTTAAATACAGAAATCAAACGTTGAAAAGAAAATTGAAACTTTACAATAAATCGGTGATCAACAGTTGTGGATTTTCTAGTCAAAGTCATCAACTTTTAGCCAATCAGTGGACTCACCATCTGAATCTTTTTCACGAGAAGTAGACTGCCTTGCCTTTTGCAGACTGCCCCGAGTCTCAGAACTTTCATTGAGCTGGACCCAGTCACTGGGTGAAGGGACCCTAGTAATTTCTTGTGCTTTCCTAGAATCTGATAGTCTACTTGAAAGATCGTTATCTTCATCCTCCAGATCACTAAATGACACTTCCTCTTCATGTTCAATCTTTTTCTGTCCATCCAGGGTTGTGTCTACATCAGTATCAGTCTCTTTCAACCATTGATCAGCAGTCTCTTCATCATCAATTTCCAACTTTCCAGTTGCATTTGCAATCTCATTGACACCTTTTTCCTGAAATGGGATATTTTCTTCTTGTATTTCACCGACTTTGCTGCTCTCATGAGATGTATCAAGAGTGACAGAATTCTCAGAGGTCCCCACCTTTGCATTTCTCTTGTTTTGCAGCTTCTGAAGAAGTATATTTCTTGTTTCAACTATCTGCATATAAGCCAACATCCAAATTAAATAGATACAGGTATTATTACAAGGATGTCATCGTACATTATAACTTTCTATATGATCAAGCAAACCTGAATCTCAAGTTATATGACACTATGAAGAGCCCAACAGATAGTCCATCAGGCAGACATTAAAAAAATTCAAACCCTTCAGACTTGATGATTATTCAAACTTGATTGAAATCATCAAGGTGAAATTCCATTATTCAAACTTGAAAATTTTTCTCCAGGGTTGAAGGTTTAACAGCAGAGACTTGATGACCAAGGTTGTAATGCAAATACGCTTAGATTTTCTGTCCCCTCTATTTTTTCCCCTGAATATCCAGCCCAAATTATCAATCAAATCTTCAGTTCTGATATGCAACGCTGAGATCAAAATAAGCCCCAGTTATGTTTGGAGGTGGCTCTATGTTAAAAGTGGCTTGAAAGCGTCAGTTATGTTGGGAAATAGAAAGAAAAGAAGACTAATCAAGACATAAAAGGTGGGGAAAATCCAATTTAAGAAATTGTAACCAGACATGGCATACTTACTTAAAGCTGATAACTAGTTATACATATCCTGATTAGACTTCTAATAGGGTGACATCATAATTGACGAACTAATTTCTCAGAATTAAAAAATGTGACAAAATATGAGAGCATGTAATAATCAGATCTATTAAAGCTATGTATAAGTTGCATTTAGCTGCAGCTATAGTCTCCACATAATGCATTTCCTTCTGCTATAACAAAACAGAGTTGGTAAGCTCAATAAGAAATTTAAACTATGTTAGCTGCAAAATAAATAACTATGACACCCATCCATTAAGATGTCATTTGTATTAATTGCTAGAGATGCTTCGCAAGCGGCTGTCCTTTCCTCTGAGAGGAGAGGAAAAACAAAATAAAAAAGAAAAAGGTACTTTGATCAGATTAATGTAATTGATGATACAGCCAACAGACTGTTTGAAGGTCCTACTATATGCACAAAACAATTGAGGAGACAGAAAAAAATATAGATGCATAAAGAATATATAAAGGAAACTTAAGAGAAACACAGGGTATGGAGAAAGAAATCTTGCCTGGGGAGTTGATAGAAGATCAACATCATTTGCATTCAATCTTGGAAGCAACAGTATAAAATATATCATCCAAAATTGTTCATCCCCAACGTAGCTGTGCAGGTTAGCTCTAAGAGCTGTCAAACTAGGAACAAAATGTTCAATGGTTGAAGCATGTTCTTTCTGAGCCTCGGACATTTCGAAATCTGCAAAATACAGAAGTCCGAGATATTCAGTCATTCTATTCTTTTGTTTTGCAGTTTTGCTACTAATCAATGAGTATCAATGACGACGAATCTCTTACTTTTTTGATAAAAAGAAAAGAGATTATACTAAAGGTACAAAGGGGTTGCAACCATACAGAAATTCTAAAGAGCAGAGGAGGACAGCTCCTACAAAAGAGCAATAAAAGAACCAATATGTGAACCAAAAACAACACAGAATCTATTGACTCCTTTGTAGCCTGTGTAGTAAATGATGCAGATTACTGGAGTCCAAATGTTGGTTCCTCTGAATGTTCTGCTATTATGCATCTCTATCTATTGTAAGAAGACAGCCCGTGAAGATTATTCACTATGCTCAAACAAGAATGAACTACATATTCATCCATATGCATGCCCTTGGGATTCTTCACCAGATAAAAAATGCTTCAAACTAAAATATTTACCAAAACGTTTGATGGTTTTCAAATGATTGGATGGGATAGTAGCACATGCTTGTTTAAATATCACACCTTGCAAAAGCTATTTTAGTTTATTTGCCAAGTTTTCTAGTGCAAGCTCTCAGTAATAGTGCTTCAATTTGGCGCTGCCAATCAGTAACTAACAGCTAGATATCTTCCTACGACCATTAACCAACGTGCTAAAGAGAAATCCAACACACATACATGGGCAATATTTGCAATACACCTTCAACCCCCAAAACACTTCAGCATTGTACACCCTCTATTTAATTCATTTACAAAATACTTCCAAGAATTCAATTCAATTTGAATCTACTTGGTCAATTTTCATGTCCGGAAAAGTCATAGCGGTTAAAATTCAACTCTTTCGACTAGCAAATGAAATGAAATCATGCCAAAACAAGAACTGAATTGACACATATTTATTTCAAATAAAATAAAATAAAAATTTACCGTTTTGTAGTGATAATGGAAAATCAGTCCAGCATTCAGGTCTCATGGAAATCTCCTTGACAAATTCAATAACATCATCTGTAATCCCCGCTGCTTCCTCCTCGTCCTCGTCCTCGTCTCCTTCTTCATCATCATGATGATGATCATAATCACTACTGTTACTTTGAAATTGCAAGAAATTAGAGGTAAATTTAGAGATTCCAGTAACAGCTTTATTACTAGAGAGCAAAGAGAGACCACTCTTTAAGCTCCCTCCTATTTCCGCTAGATCATTTCGAATCCCTAAGAGACCTTGCTGCGACTGGAAAGAAGAAGAAGCAGCAGCAGAAGAAGAAGAGTCATCAGACGGTGAGTTATCTTCAGACGACGGAGGCGGAGCGAGGAAATTGGCGACGCCGCGTAACTGGCGGCCGATTGAGTCGGTGATGACTGATAAATCCTCTTTTACTACACCACCACGACTTGTTGGGGTTTCCGGTGATGGTGAAGATGATGATGAAGAATCAGGATCGTTGGATTGAACTGATTTGAAGAACCAAGACATTATTGATTTTGTGATTTTTTTTTTTTTACAGAAACAACATTGAAAATGAAGAAGAAGAAGAAGAAGAGAAAAAAAAGATTGGGTACTGTGAAGTTGAAGCTGTTAAACTCTTTTTTTTTTTTTTTTCATTAATTTGTTTCCATCTAATTTCTTGATATTAGACAACAAACCAAAATCTCCTCATAGTTTCACAATTGAAGCAAAATTAATTTTATTATTATAAAAAAAAAGTATAACTTAATAAAATTATGTAAGTATATAATTTTTATTCTGATTTAATTATTTTTGTCATAAATAATGTAAAAATAAAATATATATTATATAAATATAGTTTTTGTTTAATCAATTATAAATATAGTTTTTTTTTTGAATCAAATATAAATATAGTTTTTTAGGATAAATGCATAAATACTATCCCAACTTTTTTCATTTTTATGGTTTTCAAACAATTTTTTGTTTACAATTATATATTTGAATTTGTAAAAAATTTTTAAAATGATATCTCTAGTAGGTAGGTTTTATATATTAAAGTACTGATGTATCTTATTTTAAACAGTAAATTGACTTAAATATCCTCTTTTATATTAAACTTTATTTTTTTATTGATTTAAATAACCTTTTTTATATTAAACTTTATTTTTTCATTCTAATTTTTTAAAAAATTATTAGAAATAAAAACAGTATTTTTTATTTATCATTTTAAACTGAAAAATTAATATTTTTTCTTTTTTATTTTATCAATTATAGTGTTTGAAATTAATTTTTTATTCATGATTTTAGTCAAATAAAATTTTATTTATTAAAAAATATTTTATTTTTTATTTTTATTATAATAAATAAAATTTTACTTGTATTTTTATTTTAGTTAAATTATATTTTTTTTTCACTCTTTCAGGTAAATTTAAAAATAATTTTAATAATTTTATTTTATTTTTATTTTTAATAATAGTAGTTTAATTTTTATTTTATCTTATTTTATTTTAATAATATTCAGTATATTTTTCTTTCAAATTTGATATATATATATATATATATATAAGTGAAAAAATAAAAATTTAAATTAAAAATAAAATGAATTTAATATTAAAAAGGTATTTAAGTCAATTTACTGCTTAAAATAAGAAACATAAACACATTAACTTGTAAAACCTGTTAGAGACACTATTTTATAAAATTTTTGCAGGTCCACACACCTAATTGTAAAAAAAAAACACTGTTCGAACACCAAAATAGCAAAATAAAAAAATCGGACACTATTTATGTATTTATCCTTTTTTTAATAGAAATCTCAAATAATGTAAAGGTCTACTTGGTTAAGTTGTTGCTAATAGTTGGTAGCTATTAGTTGATAGCAATTAGTTGATAGCTGTTATTTAATCAATATTAAGTGTTTGGTAAAATTCTTTACAACTTTTGCTATTTATATGTTTAATGATTATTACAGATATTAATTAAATTTTTTAAACTTTGCATTTATTGTTATTTAATTATTTATATATTCAATTGTATTCAACTATACATATTAATTCAAAAAATATTTTATATTATAACTGTAAATATTAAAAATTATGTAATTAAGTATAATAAAATTATCTAATAATACATTTATTAT
>CATIWK010228077.1:0-10746 GCA_949634005.1 Mallotus japonicus
ATGGAAATATTTAATTGACATAAAAACGCTACTATCTTTGCAAAAAAAGTACTACAATATTTGATATATAGTCGATTGTAAAAAATTAAATTATTTATCTTTACTGTTTTAAATGAAAATATTTAATTTACAAAAAAAAACTAATAACTTTACAAAAATTTAGCTATTTATTTAACTTTTTCGTGATTTGATATTTATTTTTTAAAAGTATTAGGGTGTACAGAATTTTAGTGCAATTTTAGTTATTTTTAAAAATTATCTAGTAACTTGTTATCTTAGGTTAACCTATTTTAATATATATTTTTTTTATTTAAACATGCCACGTGTTATTTTTTAATTGGATATAAAAACTAAAATATGTTACTTTGTTTAACGGTAGAATTTGCGTTGATTATATATATTCATTCAATTTGTATAAAAATTATGTCAGATATATAAAACATGGTAAATGAATAGTTGAATCGAGGACCTTTGCCTTTTATAGGGGAGATGGGGGACAGATTAATGAGTAAAATGAGGCCAATCTCTTTTATTTATAAAGAGAAATATTTTCTTTTATTATTATTTGAATAAAAAGGGATTAAGTTGACTCACAATTCATGAAAGAGGGGCAACGAGGCCACATATATTAATATGATGATGCTCTCAGTCATATTTTAGCAATAAATGGCAATGAAAATGAGTATACAAAACGTCAACACCAAACATTCAAGAATCCTTTTTTTTTTTCTTTTATTTTAACTCATAAGGGTTTTTTGAGGTTGACAATTGAGATCGCATGCGTGAAAGACCAGCTTCTTATATTGTGCCGGATACTCTTTTAATTTCATTGGTTAAAAATAATAATAAAAAATAAAAATTCTTCTTCACTTTCTTTTTCTATATAAAAAATTATCTGCCCATAGACTTTAATAAATAAGGATGACTGATTTGATGAAAATTGACGATAATATAAAATAATATCCTATGTTATGAGCTAAAAATCCTATATTTCATAAAAAAATTAAAAGAAAAGAATTAAAAAATTAAACAATATTTTTTCATCTTTATAATATTTATCAACATAAACCTTTTTTTTTCTCAAATCTAAGTTAATGTATAATTGTGACGTCATGAAAATATATATGTATATTTGTCTAAACTACTGATATTCAGAGGTTATTGAACTCTTATAAATTTGGTTTGCACTAAATAGAATTACAAAAGTATATATATATATATTTGTCTAAATCATTGGTATTCAAAATTTATTGAATTCTTATTAATTTGGTTCGCACTAAATAGAATTATAAGAGTAGTAAAAATTTAGCCATTGCTATAAATATAATTTGATGAAACTAATAAAAATTGATTTATTTAAAAAAATGTTAGAATTTTGTTTAATTGTTTTTGTTTATTTTTTTTAGTGAGTTGTTAAGCATTTTGGAAATTATTTTTTTTTTGTCAACATTTTGGAAATTAGTTGATTTAGAAAAATGCAATTACTTCACCAAAAAATTACATTATACTGAAAAATAAAAAATTACCATATAAAGACAAGAGAAAAGAGAATTGAAGCATGAAGGCTCTGAAATGGCAAGGAAATTCAGAGAGGAACATAACTATTTTATGTGCTAAATTAACAAATATTAATCGATGCGGTTGCTCTTATTCTTTACTCTTTAGCCATATGTAAAACCACTTTTTATCTTAGAGAATATTACTCTAAAAATTGTAATCTTTCGAAAGGGGGAAAGAATTTTCTTCATCAATATTTTTGAAAAAGCTAATGCCCTTGACCTTTGGACATTTGGGTATTGATTATATTAATTTTTTTTTTTTGGAAAGTTATTGATTATATTAATTTAATGGAGTTTATATTAATTGATTATATTAATTTAATGGAGTTTATATATATTTATATTCATCTAATACTAATTTTTATTACTAATTTGTATAAAATTTAGTGTGAATTAACATGAGTTTTAAAAAAAATTATTAATGCATATCCTGAAATTTTAATTCAAATTTGAAGTTGCTGGCGATCAAATAAATTTATAATTTATCATTCTATTTATTTCACTCTTTGGAAGTTCAAATATTTGGGAATTTTTATTAGATTTGCCTTTTCCATCATTTTATTTTATTTTATTTTTGTGTGTGTGATAGAGATAGACATGGATATAAATTAGGTGACATTTCAATTCTCAAATATTGCAACCTTTACTTAGAGGCTTACAAGTTTGTATTTATTTTGCAAAAACACTGACACGCATGTGCATCCACGTGGATTATGGTTCTTCCTTGACTAAACAAAATTAGAAAACATAATGGTTTTAATTAATTAATCTTAATCTCCTTTTATTTAGTTACTACTTAAATAATAAATATTAATTATATAATTCAAAGTATAATGTAGACCGTTGCTTTCAAGCAACCCATAACAAGGAACAAATTATTATTCTATTAGGTTTTTTTAAGCGCACGGATGAGAATATTTTTTGCATTCATTAAGAAAAGCTTAGTGGTGGAGTTGAATCTTAATTAATCAGTCTTAACTATAGTTAATTAACAACCAAACCCTTAACATACTTCACTAATCCCATGCTAAGGAAATGACTTAGTTGGTTCCAGTACATTAAACCAGATAATTATTTTATTCCCACTAGGCCAATAATGAGATCGTTTTTAATGAATATTCATATGTTTCGATGATTAAAAATCTACCATCATAACCAACATTTATTTATTTTGGAAATTTAAGTTTTCATTATAGAGACGCAGCAAAATAAGCCAAAAATAAAAATATAGAACTTGATCTAAAAGTTCATTTCAACATGTTTAAGGTTACTAATTCAGTAACCACTTCACTTATACATAAAATCCAATAAGACCAAATCTAACAACACAAAGATCATGAGCAAGAAAACCAGCTACTCTTTTGACCTTAAGGGAAGAAGAACAAGCCACAACTAAACTAAAAAGACTGAAGAAAATAATCAGAGAGAGGTTACATTCACCACAAATCCTCCACAACAAAAGCTACAAGCTGCTCATGCTCCTTAGCTTATTTTTCCTCTGATTTACTACTTCTTTCAATCATCTTCAAAAACCTTGTTCTCTGTATTTTTGACATCCACTAGATCTATAGGTCTAGACTAAAATCTACTAATACAAAAGAAGAGTTTGAAGGATTTGAGAGAAAACTTCAAATCCATGTTATTTATGTGATAAAATCAGAAAAAAAGAAAGAAAAGGAAGAAATGGTGGTTTGGCCAATGGCCAAAAACAACCTACTTGCCAAACCACTAGAGAAAAATCACTGAAAAAAAGAGAAATTTCTCTCACTAAAAGCTCTTGGACAGAGCACTTCAACTATACCTTTTCACCAATATCTATTTATTCATGTGGCAAGAAGTTTGAATTCTCTTAAATAAGATTTTGGTTTTAAGTTTTATATATGAAAAAAATAAATATTTGAAGAGTTTTACTACTTTTATGAGTCTACTCTACTCGACTCTAAAATAGCTGAAACTCTTATAATTACTACATACTCGCTGGAACTCTTATAATTATTACATACTTGTGATATCACACGAAAAAAATCTACCCATCATGGTCATGTTGATCGAGTGCAAACAATCACCTCATTAATAAAACTTGTACCACAAGGAATAATTAAACATATTATGGATGAAAATACTCAATTTTTACTTTTGAAACAAATATTAACAGATATGATAAATTTTTATTTCAATAATTCTGGAATTATAAATGAGAATTCAATAGATTCCAGCTACAGGTGGTTTGTAAAAAAAATTACATATATAATTTACACAAAAAACTTAAAATATAATGAAAAAATACATTATTTTTATAGTGCATGTAGTGGGAAATGAATCTATGTATAAATCATCTTGCTGTATTGGATGGATTAATTAGGATTATTTTTAATGTCACGATAATTAAAGAGAAGAATCAATTTTAGTTAAGCTCAAGATTTTATTCTTATTTGCATCTTTTCAACATTAAGCTACCTTTTGACTTCAATTTTTACAAACTACTACATTTCAATTGTAGATATTTATATATTACATAAATAGAGGTATATTAAGAAAACAAAAATACATGAATGAATGAAACGACACATATTGTATCATTATATTAACATAATGTTTTTCTTACTAAAAATTTGGTTACATAATACTATATAATATTTAATTTTATATTACGAGGGACCCTTGCTTATTCTCAAGGGCCAAAACCTCTACAATTTCATAATTATTTTATATGGAATTAATCTTATAATCTAATAATTGGTTAAAAAACATATCTCTAATCATAGATTCCTTCAAGATTAAAGATTAGATCCCTCACGATTATCACAAAACAATTTTTTTATTATTATAATTATAATTTATTGACAGATACAGAGAAATTCTTCATATTGGTTGGGTTATGACCCAACTCATTCGCTTCCTTTTCTTTCATTTGTTTTTAGTTAAAACTTTGATTTTTTTTTTTATTTTACAAAATATTCCACGTAAATGAATACAACAATTTACATAATGGATAGAAATTGATAATTAAGTATAAATTTAAAATTTTGATTCAATTGATATTCTTATTTATTAGAATTATGGAGATTTTGAGTTAAAATTTTTACAATTATTATTTATTAATATTTATGAAAATTTATTATTTTTATAATAATAAAACATAAAAATAAATTATGTATAGGCCATAGTGTATTGAATATATATATCTACTAAAAAAAAAGAATTCAATAACACTTATGCACTTGTTTTCTGTTTTTCTCTCTCTATTTTAAGTGAATGTTTAATTTTTTTTTAATCAAAAGTTTCGGTATCTTGGAAAGAATCTTCTGAATTGTTCCCATTACTTTGGATTGTTTAGAAAAGGAGAAAAATATGGTGTTTTTCTTTTTTTTTTTGGTGATGATAAAGTTAATTAAGGTGATTAAGAAAGGGAGAGAGAGGGAGAGTCTGAGCTCCCCCGAGACAATGTGTCCTTCTTTAGGGACATAAAATATTGAAAATTAGATGATTGGTGGGGCAATTGATTTTGAATGCACACCCCCATGTGGAGACCAATTCAGTTCTTGTTCCTTAGCTGCCCTAAACCCTTGCAAATACATTTTTTTAAGACACCCCCACAACCCGGAAAGGTATATTGGCCTGCTGCTTGACTGCTTCTTCCTTTTGTGTCCAACCTATGTTTTTTAGTATACTTGATCTTAGGGTACCTACCAAAAAACAATATTAAACAAATTAGATTAGCATTAATTATGTTTATCTGGGTACATTGGGAATGATAAAGAAAGTTCACATTCAGGTTGGAATTCATGTTACAACATGTGAAAACAATCATGGGTGTGATTGGATTTTATGGCATCACGTTCAACACACATATATATATATATATACATATATAGTGGACTCCCTCTTCCCTTTTGAGCCTCCATGCTAATGTTTACTTAAAGAGAGGTACATTCATGAACTAACACTAAATTTTTAAGCTTTTAATCAAATAACAATATATATATATAGACTAGTTTGGGCAATTGTGTTTTTATCCACTTAATTTTTTCACTAATTAACTAGTTATATGTTTAAACTTTATTTTAGTTTGAACCTAATATTAAAGTTCATTGAACTTTAACTAATTCAGTTCGATCCGGACAGAATAATAAAGATAATGCAAATCTTTAGACAACTAATTTAAAATGGCTACATGCATTACTATTCGAACCTAAAGTATCACTTAAATAATAACAATTCCTATCAACTAATATTTATTTAAAATTTATTTTAACGTATCATATAAACAAAATTTTTGCCTATATGTACATTAGTTTACGAAAATTAATTATTATGTACTATGAGATCCTTTTCTTAGGTTTGGAATCTTGAGATCCACTAGTTCTCCATTTCCTCTACCTTTAACCAATTCTATTTGTCTTTTTTCCCCCACATTTCGTGTTACCAAACACAAGTAGGAATTGATGAAAGAGTAGCATCCAAAGTGAACGACGTTGCAATTTAAATTTTATTTATGTGGGGCTCTTGATATTGATTTTCTTTCAACTTCCTTACACATACATAAAAGCAATTTGTTCAAATAAATAAATAAATAAAAGCAATTTGTTGAGAATATCATTAAAATAGAAACAGAGGTAGAAGATTAAATTATGGTCAAGTGACTTTCATGTTTATGAATTTTTTTTTATTACATTCATGGACGCAACAGCTAAAAATCTGTCGGTCTAATTGAGCTTTTATTTTTGAAAAAAAATATATAAATTATATTTTATTTCTTCATTCCTCAATGTGTCTCACTTCATTGTATTTATTATTATTAATTATAACAAAATATTCATAAAGATTAATTTTAATGAATAAATAAATACTTATATATTTTAACGTCATTTAGTTATTACAATGCATTTTACTGTAATTATTTTTATTTATTTTATTTGTGCTATTTTACTTTTTTGAAAAAAAAATGAAATTTCATTCATCACATGAAGAGGGGAATTGCAGAGTTCATTACTGCAGACTGAAACACTTTCTTTTTTTTATAAAAGAGAAAAACTATACCTACAAAAATATTCAAGAAATACAACAGTATAGTAATCCTTCTGAAAAGATAAGAAGACAACCTCTCTATGGATATCTACTTCACAAAAATGTAATTGAAGGAGTCAAACCAACCAAATCTGATAATATTATTCAAATCTCCTTCATGACTTCAGCTTGATCTACCAATTAACCAGTCCAAAGGATTAATCATGCCACCATGACAATGAATGAAATTCCAAAAAAAAAAAAACTAAAATATAACCATAGTATTGAAAATAACCAACAAAGATGTTATACTCAAATCTAAATTA
This sequence comes from Mallotus japonicus, assembly GCA_949634005.1. Lineage (NCBI taxonomy): Eukaryota > Viridiplantae > Streptophyta > Magnoliopsida > Malpighiales > Euphorbiaceae > Mallotus > Mallotus japonicus. Next base: position 6,893 of record CATIWK010228077.1, read on the forward strand.
TATATGCATTATAATTTTAAAAACAATTGAGTGATTTTTGGTTTAAAATGGCCAAAAATCACATATAAAAATCAAGAAAAAGAGGGAAAAATGAGTGGCTTACAGAGAAGGGTCGAAAAGAAGAGGAAAAAAAAATACGTTATAAAAATAACAATTATATGCCACTAGGTTATTTTTTTGACTTTCATTGTTATTGTCATTGAATGAGATTATTTTTTTTTATGGTTACTTATAAAACAAAATTTATTTTACAAAACATAAAGTTAAAAATTTCAATTATTTAAGTGGATATCCATTCACTTAATTGAAAATGACGAATGTAAGTTGAAGTAGGTTCAAATCATATCGAATTAATGCTGGTTTTCACGTCCTAAATTTGCAGCTTCATTTATTAGATAAGATAAGATTTGTTAGTGGCTTGTTTGTGTGGGACAAATGAGGATCCTCATTTGACTTCAAAAATTTCAAATTAGGGCAAGTAACTTTGAAGAAATAGAGACAAAAAGTACACAAGAACAATGAAAAAAATAACATTTTAATGAAAAAAGTTTTTTTAAATAATCGTAGTTAAAATTTATTAAACTTTAATTAAATCAATTTTAATTTAAACTGTACCATAATAATAATAATAAAAATCTCAAAATAACTAATTTAATAAGATTGCTGATGCGGACCAAATGACTATGAAATTTTTGGACGGATTAGATCGAAAGAAAGTGCGCATGGTACTGTGAAGAACTCTAACTTTCAGCTCCGGATGAATCACGAAGCTCATGATATATCAAAACGAAGCTGATTCAGAGACCTAAATTTGTCATTGGGTTTACCCATAACGACCTAAGTCTTGGGACCAAATTCAACTGTTTAAGACCTCAAAATTGACTTTAAAGTTTTATTGAGTTTTTTGGTCTTTTTACCTTTTCTCTTAGGGCTTCTTCTCTTGAAAATGTATTTACTTCTCTTGTTCAATGTTTTGAGACAATTTTGATGAATTTTAATAGAATTATCTATTTTTTCTAATTTTCGGCATTCTTTTAAGAATCAACGAATATTGATGCCTATTTTTTGACATTCATTGTGAATTAACAAGAAATAGAAAGTTATTTTCCGGTAATCGTGCGTGAATCAACAGAATTCAATAATTATCCCTTTTAATCACAGACTTCTGCTACGTCAATTGCATATACCACAACTTGACCTTGAGACTTTGTTTAAATAAAAATAACCTTTTACGGAGATTTTAAAATATTTTGATCATACTATAAAACTAGTATGGGTCTTGCCTCTTACTCTCTTAAAGTGTGAAATAAAAAAAATCACAAACCAATTGTGAGCAATTAAAATTATAAACAATTCCATTTGAGAATTTTACATATTATAGTAAAAAAAATTGGCATAATCCACTTAACAGATAATAAAACATCTTGTCAGGAGTCAAAATATTTGGTAGAAATTAATGATTTGATCCCATGATCTCTTCTAAACTCTCTCATATCATATCAAAAGATTTAAATAGTAAGCCACTATTAATTTTTTTTTTTTTCCTTTTTTGGGGGAGGAGGGGGGTTTAACGTCTAATCACAAGCATAAGGCATCAGTTTGGGGGGAAGCAAGATTCACGATGTATACATAGTACAAGTACTTGTTCATTAATAAAATGTTACATATGGTATCAGAATTGGCAAGGCATGAGAAGAGAAGAAGATTGGGCAAATGTAGTAAAAGTCACCCATAACCAAATAAAAATAACAGCCGAAGCATTACTTGTGGATCGGCCATTTCAAGGCTTATTGGAGAATAAATTTCAGTGGCAAGAGTAGGTAATCAGAGATTTTTAGATTTTAGGGCTGGGGGGCCTAGGCAACAGAGGTACCAGATATTTGGCTCTGCCCCGGCCATTGAATGGTGGGGTCTCCACAGACAGTGCAATCGATGCTTTATATCTTAGTACCCAACTTATATTTAGCGTTTGGAAAGGACTATTTTTGGTATAAAGAACAACCATATTATTATTTTTTATTACACAGACAATTTATTATTGTAAAAATTGTTATGGTGGTTTGTTCAACATAAATAAATAAATAAATAAAAGGAAATTGCATAGTGGAAGTCAGTTAGGCAGTGTAGCAAAATCCGCAGCATTGGGTGGAATATAATATATTTACAGTATTTTATTTGTTTATTTTTTTTCAAAGCTGGTTGCATAGGACGAATAATTAATTGATGCTAGGGTGGAGTAAGTGGTTGTGCCAAATCGTTTTGAGAGGTGAGAAAAATTGTTTGCAGTAAAATCTCTAATTTTGATAAATTATTCAAGAAAGAATAATGAGAACATAAAATACACAAGTCTTATTTTTATTTTTTTTTAAAAGTGCGATTTTCAGAGGACCACTGAGTTTAGGGTCCATCTTTATATAAAATCTACCCAAATGCTATCTAAGGGTTATTTGCAATAAAGTGCATGAACTCAATTTTCGACCAAAACTGACTACACAACACACTCCATGACATTTAATATAATGCTATGTATCACATTTAGCTGATGCGGCATCACATGTCATACTTATATGACATGCTATCATGTGGCGCACTTTTATAATGTAGTACTGCATGGTGCTAACGTGACATTTATATATTTTATATATCAATATAACGAGACCTTCACTAAAAGTAAAGTATTGCAGTGGATCATTCACTAAAAGTTTGATACTATGAATGAAAATTTCTTATTTTTAGTTGATTTTTGTTTTTTAGAGATAAAATTTTAAACTTTATAGTTTTTAAGTTAAAGTTAAGCTTGTTAACTTGTAAACCTGCTCGAATAGTAGTTTAATGCACTATTATTTTGATATGAAATGTATAGTATATATTTTTTACATTATAATAAATATAAAATATTTAGTTAAGTTTGTTTGTTAGAATAAAATTATAATTTTAATTAAATATTTTATAAATACTAAAATACAAATATTTAATTTTAAATTTTTGATGAATTGTTTTAATTTATAATTTATATTTTGTAAGTTTATTAAAATTTGAATAATCTTGTGAGTAATATGAAACTCCACACGAGTTTGAATTAATAATAAATAGTTAAGTATGAGCTAGTTAAAATTAAATTTCATTCAACTCGGTTACATTTTTGGTATTTATGTATATATATAGTCTAAAATTATTATAGGTTGATACTTTGAAAATTAAGGACTATAAAATTGTGTGTTATTCTCCAATGTGCTCTAGTTAGCTTATTAGACATTGTTGTTATCGTGTCATTGTTGTCGCTACTTTTGTTGTTACCTTTGCCAAAGAAAGGATACAAATTTCCACTTAAAAACTATAAAGTTCAAAATTTTGTCACTAACAAAATAAAAAAAACCAATTATACAAACAAAAATCAATAAAAAAATTTGAAATTTTCACTTATAGTACCCAACTTTTAGTGAATGTTTCATTACGATATCTTTCTTTTAGTGAATGTCTCATTATACTGATATATTAGGTTGCAATGTCACGTCAACACCATTTGGTACCACATCATAAAAGTGCGTGGTGTCATGTCATATGAGTGTGACATGTGACACTGTGTCAACACCGTATGGTGCCATATCAGTGAAGTGTAATACATTACGCCACGTCATATACCATGTGGTGTGCCACGTAGTCAATTTTAACCGAAAACAAATATTTTATTGGTAATAAAAAAAAATTAGGTAATTTTTTGTTACCTTTTAGAGTTAAATATTTTAATAATATTTGATTGAAAAATTAGGTATCATCAGTGTAAATAACCCAACACAAGATATATTCAACCATTTTTTTCATTATATTATAAATTTTTCGAACATATGTAGATG
>CATIWK010228132.1:0-11067 GCA_949634005.1 Mallotus japonicus
TTTTGGTTCGCCTAGATCTTGAACTATTGTGTTTGGGAGACGAAAGATGGTCTCAAATCTTCCCCTGATCTGCGTCTTAGGCCAAGGTTGTCTTTCTCAAATAAAGGTTAAAATCCAGTACTTTTACTTTTTGATAATGAAGATTTCTAGTATGAAGCTGTCATTCCTTTATATGTACTTAATCATTATGATCAGTTCAAGAAAATATCAATTTATGTAGGTTTGGGTAGATGAAATGCTCCAGATTGTAGCTGACACCGATGATTCTAGATGAATTAACCTGTATTTTCTTCAACAATCAAGGATTTTTATTTCCTTAAAATTGAAAAATAAATGGGATGGGCTTTCTCAAATCACTTTAAATTCTAATTGTTCAAAGTGTAAAATATTGTATCTCTTGGTTAATCTATGAAATTTGATCGTTGTTCAATAATAATAGTTGTAGTAGTATATAGACATGTCAGACACAGAAAGCTTCTGATCTTCTGGTGAAAACACATGGCACCCAAACCCCACATTCAGCTGGTTGCTAGTTTAGTTAGCTTACGTTAGATTTTCCTATTTTTTAAAATTAATTTAGCCGGATCCGAACAAATTTTTAAAAGTTTATAACAACTAATTTAATTATAATAAAAAATATAACAGGAAATATAAATAGGATAGATATTATTTTTATGATAAAAATATTAGAAACATAATATTTTTCGTGTAAAGAAGTTAATTTTATAAAAAAATTCTATTTCTAAGATTTTTTATTGTCAAAATAAACTCATATTATTGATAGATAAATTATAAAATTTATTTAATCTTAAAAATGTTATTGTCAAATTTATTTAATCTTAAGTTTTTTATTGTTACCTGCAAAAAAAAAAAAAAGTTTTTACTATCATGCCTAGCAGCTAAAAGAATTTCATAATAACTTTGTAATATAAAATGATATTTGAATAAAGGTTTAAATTACTTGACATAATTTATACATGACATATTATGATTGTGTTTTCAAAAAATAAATTTTTTTAGCCAAACTAAGTTTAATACATTTTCTTAAAATATATTTTTCTGTATATTAGTAAACTATAATTAATTTGACTAATTATATTAATCCAAAATGCTTTTACTTATAGTTACAGACGTGCACGTTATAAATTTCCAGAAGAAAAAAAGAACAACAAAAATTATGAAGCACATAAAAACGATTAGTCATGACTAGCACTCGAACCATACATCCATTCATATTTAATGCATTACATTAATTCAATTAAATACCCATGATTTTATTTAATAAGTATACTTTGTTAGTTATTAATATATACATAATTTTTTAAAAAATAATTAGGTTTAAATAATGAAATATAGGAGGAAACTAAAAATAAAGTACTATATTAGTCAAACACTGTAAGATTAAGCTAATTAGATAAAATTAAGGTAAACTAAATTTAATTTCTTCAATTCATTTTTATAGGACTTTAAATTCCACCTTCTGTATCTTATAATACATGTAAAAAAAACGTACTTGTATAAACCTATTTATACGAAAAGAAAAAACCTATATAAACCTATTTTAAGAAGAAATGGTAATACTGCCTACTAGCTTCTACACAATTTCGAAGCTCAAAACTTAACTTGCTTATAAATGGATCACACTCAAACAATATGGTAAAACGAGCAGCACGACGACAAGGAAAATGAAAGAGAAGGAGGAAGAGGACAAAGGGTATTTGATAATATGCAAAGATTAAAAAAGGCTCTGTAAGGGATTTGGGTGCCAGAATTTATCTTAGATAAATATATTTTGTTTTTTTTTTATTCTGAAAGTTGACAGAATGTTTATGACAACAGCAGGTCAAATTTTTTTATTTTAATACTGAGGGAAAGTTTTATGTTTCCGGCTATTAGGCAACAACGATTATGTTTTCCCTCGTGCTGGATGTAGGGTGATAAATTTGTGAAAGCACCTGTGACTTTTTCTGAGATAATGACCATTTCAAGTTTACATTGCTTAATATTTGAATTGGTGATATAGTAGCATTTACTGAATCTTTACCGTCAGAATTTTATTACATTTTAACCATTTTAGATTTCTTGAATCTTACAATTTGGTGGTATTTCTGTAGTAATTGATTAGTTGAGCATAATGAAACAAGTTGTTAACAACTGGGAGTTTTTGTTTCTATTTGCTGCATGTTAATTTCTTGTTTTGATTTAAGTGTTTTGCATGCACAAATTACTTAGCTTTTAGATTACTTGATTTGGTTAATTATTATTGTATTCATTAGCTTAACGTGTATTCAGTTAACGAAAAGGATAAGCAATTCAAACTTCAGTTCTTCTCATGTTTTCTTCCCTTCTAAACCTAAACACCTTCCCTTCTCTCTTTTCATTCCTATTCTTCTCAAATTCAAACGGCAAATGCTGCAGTAGCGAGTGCCTTTGCATCCGTTGCACCTTCCATTCTTAATGGTAGTAACTATTCCATATTGGCTGTCAAAATACAATGCTATCTTCAAACTCCTGACTTATGGGAAATAGTTGAGAGTGACAGAGATCCTCACCCTCTACCAAACAACCCCACGGTAGCTTAGATTAGAAACTTTAATGAGGAGAAAGCCAGGAGAATGAAAGATAAGAGCTGCATTCGTACAGCAGTCTATGAAGCCATCTTTGAAAAGATTCTTTGCTTTCAAACTGCAAAGGAAATCCCAGATTACTTGAAGGAGGAGTACCATGGCGATGACAAGACAAAGCAGATGCAAATAATGAATCTCAAGAGGAAGTTTATGCTTGAAACAATGAAAGAGACAGAAAATGTGCAAGAGATAGAATTATAGCTCTTGCAAACAAAATCATATTGCTTAGTGAGCCTCTTCTTAATCAAAGGATTGCTGAGCAAACCCTTGTTAGTTTGCTTGAGAAATTTCAGTCTAAAATCTCTTCACTTGAATGTTTCAGAATGTTTCTCACTACTCTGAACTATTGTCGAAAGTCGCTTTCTCAAATCCTAACACTTACCCTCCAGTTGAATGCCTTATGGCTGTAATGTGGGTTCCCAATTGAATGCCTTCTTGGAGAGGTCGAAGAATCAGCCCCTGAACACTCTATGCAGCAAATGGCAAGAGTTTGGTACAGTCCCCTCAAAGGATAATAACCTTCTTTTTTTTTTTTTGAAACCAGGATAATAACCTTCTTGAAGCAACAGATGAACCATGCTTGTAAAGCTTCCTGTATTTAAACAAAGGTCAAGCCTCCCTGCAATGAATTCAATTGATTTCAGAATTCTTATACTATAATTGATTTCAGAATGTAGAAAATCATAGTATAATTCCTGAAAACTAACTAACAATCAGATAATGTAGAAAGAGCTTCGCCATTAGCTAAAAATTATCTATTACCAGGAAATAAATATTGACACTAACACTAACAACAATAATTAGATGATTGAAATTCCATGTGAAGGGGGTCAAAAAAAAAAAAAAAAAAAAAAACGAAAGTTCAAATGTAAAATTTGGTCAGTCTTGCCCTTGCAATTCAGGTGATGTTGCTAGTTCAGGATCTTAATTTAAATAGTCTTGCAGGATCAGAGAAAAGAATGAATTTTACAACTTTTGTTGCAATTCTCACTGAAAGACCTGCTATCACATATATCACTTATATATCTTTCATCAGAATCTGCATCTCCAAAACTCAAGAGATCAATATCTTCATAAGCTTCGACTGTTAAAGACCACCATCTGACATGTCACTGTATCGTCGATTGACCGCAGAGAACCAGTTCCAGAATTTTTCTCATTTCTCTAAATTATTGTCCACCTTCTAAAATCCTGAACCCCTCCAGTTGTCTTATGGCTATTATGTGGACTTCCAACTGAAAGACTTCTTGGAAAAGAGGAAGAATCACCACCAATAATATAACAGGACAAACATCAGCGTTAATTCAATTGATTTCAAGTATTATGCTGCAGGCACCTGAAACATGCTCTATGCAGCAAATGGCAAGAGATTTCGGACAGACCCCTCAAAAGATAATGACCTTGAAGTAACAGATCAACCATGCTTGGAAAGCGCTTCCTCCTGTCTTTAACTAAAGGTCAGGCCTGCCCTCAATGAATTCAATTGATTTCATAATTCTCATATTATAATTTGCCTTTTGTATTGCAATTCTCAAAACTAGCTAGCAATTAGATAATGCCTCAAGCTCATAATTAGTTAGATAAATTTATTTTGGTCTGTTAACACTAATAATTAAAATTATTTATAAAATTAAATGTTTTGCTTATTGGAAACATTTTTTTTCTTATTCTCCTTCACACTTATAATTAATTTTAAAATTTTCTATTATGTACAAAAAAAATTATTTCAATAACGAACACAATATACTTTCAAATAATGAAATACAAAATATTAATTTATTAATTAATGTCAGTAAAAGAGTAGTTAAGTGGTAACTTCTTTCTAAGGGCATCTTAAGGTGGTGTAAGATTCGAATCCTATAGTGTTCAATTTAAAAGGAAAGGACTATCCCTTGTTATTTAGTTCATCGATACATCCTATGACCTCCCCTATTAACTAAAAAAATATTGATATATTAATTATTATTTAATAATAATTTATGTTATTTTTATATAAATATATATATATATATATAAAATTAAATGTTTAAAAATGTTTTAATTACTTTCTCGCGCAAATATCTAGTTATTAATCTATACTTCAATCCGATTCTTGTTTGAATTGAAGTTTCATTCAGCCTTCTTCTTTTTTTTTTTTTTTTTTTTCTCTAAATGAGCATTGCAAACTTACCCACGTGGCCAAGTTATGTTTTTTCACCAATTAATCGGTTGGTGAGTGTAAGGTTTCATTCAGAGATAACATCATCGTTTCAACTACTAATTGTAATTAATACTGATGTCTATGCATGTCAATTTTCCAAGTGAAGTAGCTCGTCTTCCATTTCTTGCGCAGTTGAACTTAGTAGTTTTGTTGGTTCAACTATGAAAATTAGCATACATAGATGTTTCTTTATGCTATAAAGTTCTATACATATAATAAACAATAATAGCATAATCGACTAACAATTATATCAATGTATATGGATTATTCTCGTTTAAGTAATATAATTAAGATCTGTGTCGTAATATATATAATCATACTGAATTAGTTGTTAAAATTTTTTATATTTGGTATGGTTATACTCAGGTTGAGTAATATTATCAATAATTTTGATAAAAAATAAATAATAATAGTAAAATCGAAGATTTTCAACGATATATTATATTAGCCAGATATTAAACTGTCCATCCAGAAGGTAGAAAAAGATAAAATGATCATAGCTTTATGATGCTAAATATCAGCTATTTAGCTACGTTTAATTTTTTTAGATAGATTTTTAATTTCAATCTTAATTTTTTAATTTTAAGAAAAAGTGTATTGGAAAATAAAATAATGATGTATATATGCCACCATCAAATAGATAATTATCACTCAAAATTGTTTTGAAATTGCTCAATTATATATATATATATATATAATTTAAATGAAGTTATTTGTTATTAGTTATTTTTAATAAAGCTAAAATAGTCGAAATAAAAAGTAAATACAAATTAGCTATCAACTAATGAAAAAACTCTAAAATAGAGCTTATCAAATTCATATCTATTTTGAGTTGATTTTGGAATTTTACCAAATATCTAAATTGTAACTTATTGAGAAAAAATCATTAATAGTTGTCTCAATAAACTAATCCAAACACTCCCTTAGTGGATTAGAAACAAGAGTCAATGACGATAACAACTAGCAAAGCCTGCAAATATAGCAAAAGACCCAGATTTGAATTCTAGTTAGTGCATAGTCAAGAATTTCATGTTCTTAACTCCTAGGCTATCAACTTTTGGTGAACGAGAATGAGAAGCTCGTGTCCATTTCATTGTCACTATTTACATATATATACAGCTCACTAACTAACAGTTTACTAACTAACTGTTATGATATTTACAACTAACCAATATGAAGCTTACACGTAAGCATAATTTAGCTTAGTAATTCTGTTATCTAACAATGATATTAGTAATAGATGGTGCATGAAAAACATGATGTGAAGATGCAGCGTTGGACAACGCTAAGGCTAGGAAGGTGTGGTACTACACAGCGCTGTGATGTAAAGAGACAGTGCTACTCATTGCTGTGGCGCTGTTACCATATTGTTAGCCCCCCTCAAGATGGCGTATACAGATTCTGGATACCCATATTGGCAATGGCAACCTTAAAAGAAACAGGAGATAAGGCCTTAGTAAGACAGTCCGCCAATTGCAACTGAGAAGAAACAGGCAAGAGATGAACAAGATTACGCTGAAGCTATTGACGGACTAAATGGCAATCAATTTCAATGTGTTTCGTATGTTCATGAAACACAGGATTTTCAACTATTTTAATTGCTGAAGTATTGTCACAGTAAATGAGCGTTGGACCGGGATCAAAATGAAAATCTTTGAGCAAATATGTGAGCCATTGAAGCTCACAAGTGACTTGAGCAAGCGCACGATACTCCGCTTCAGCAGATGAGCGAGAGATTGTGTGTTGTGTCTTGGATTTCCAAGTAACAAGAGCTGAGCCGAGAAAAATGCAATAATCGGTGATAGACCAATGGGTATCAATACAAACAGCCCAGTCCGAGTTTGAAAAAGGCTTGAGTTTGACATTATTCTCAGTATGAAAGAAAAGGCCCTGGCCAATAGTGCCTTTGAGATAGAGCAACAAACGGTGGGCAGCTTGTAAATGAACATTCGTTGGACAAGCAAGAAATTATGAAAGCTGCTGTACAGTAAAGGAGATATCGGGTCTGGTATTGGCCAAGTAAACAAACTTGCCAATGAGCTTACGATATTCAGAATGATTAGCCAAGGGAACACCACCAGTATGAAAAAATTTAAAATTGGCAAGCATGGGAGTAGAAACAGGTTTAGAATTAACAAAACCTGTGTCTTGAAGTAAATCAAGAACATATTTGTGTTGGCAAAGATTAATGCCCTTGTCTGATTTAGCAATTTCCAACCTGAGAAAAAACTTAAGTGGACCAAGATCCTTTATGCAAAATTGCTCATGAAGAAACTTCTTAGTAGCCTCAAGACTAGAAGTATCTGTCCCAGTAAGTATAACATCATCGACATAAACTAATAAGGCAAGGAATTGACCGGACTGAGAACGCAAGAATAAGGAAGAATCAGAAGGAGCTTGAATAAATCCTTGGGAGAGCAAAGCCGCAGTGAGTTTGGCATTCCATTGCCTACTCGCTTATTTAAGACCATACAAGCTTTTCAATAGGCGATAAACTTGACCAGGCCGATCAGATTTAACCCCAGGAGATAGCTCCATGTACACCTCCTCATGCAAATCGCCATGTAAGAAGGCGTTATTGATATCTAACTGGTGAAGAAACCAGTTGTGGGCTGCTGCAAGAGCCAATAAAACACGAATAGTGCTCATCTTGGCAACGGGAGAGAAAGTATCAAGGTAATCAATAACAGATTGCTGCATATAGCCTTTGGCGACTAACCGGGCTTTATATCGAGCAATTGAGCCATCTACATGATGTTTGAGGTTATACACCCATTTACATCCAATGGTTTGCTTGAATGAAGGTAAAGTTGTAAATTCCCAAATTCTATTTGCCTCAAGAGCTTGAAGTTCCTCAAGCATTACTTGTTTCCAACAATCATGCTGAATAGCTTCAACATAGGTATGAGGTTCTGTAAAAAAAGATAATTGAAAAAGATAATGGTGATGTGAAAGGGAGATGTTATGATAAGAAAGAACCTGATTGACCAGATGTGGTGCAGTGAATTGTGTCTGATAATCACAGAGATAAAAGGGAGGTCGAGAAATTCTAGTTGATTTGCGAGAGAATGGAAAAGACAAAGGAGGTGGTGTGGTTAATGAATCAGGATGACCATCACTGGGACCCGATGTTGGCAAGTGAGAGAAAGATGTCGATGTATCAGTAGTCAGAGGTAAAGAATCCATAGGAACAACATAATTAGATGTAACATAGTCATCAATAGGAAATGAAGAAGAGTTAAGAGGCTGAAAAAGGGAAAACATGTTCGTTAAAAAGAACAAGGCGAGAAACAAAAACTTGTTTAGAAGAAAGATCATACACTCGAAAGCCTTTGGTATGTTAAGGATAGCCAAGAAAAACACATTCATTGGCTCTTGCATCAAATTTATGCAAGTGATGAGTAGGTGGTGAAACAAAGCATTGAGAACCAAAGACCCTTAAATGAGCAAAAGATGGAACTTTGTTCAACAAAAAATGATATGGAGTTTTGTTATGTATAATTTGGGAAGGTGTGCAATTGATCAAATAAGCAGCGTGAAGAACACAATCAGTCCATAAAACAAAAGGAATGTTGGACTGAAAACGAAGAGCTCTAGCTACGTTTAAGATATGTTGATGTTTTCTTTCAATAGTACCATTCTGTTAAGGGGTGTAAACACAAGAAGTTTGATGTATAATCCCTTTAGAATTGTAAAATAATGGCATGTCAAACTCTTTGCCATTATTAGATCGAAGACATTTGATCTTAGTTTGAAAATGAGTTTCAACAAAAATACAAAAATTTTCAATCAATACTCGAGTCTCAGCTTTTGATTTCATAGGAAAAACCTAAAAATAATGGCTCTTATTATCAATGACAGTAAGAAACTATCGATGTCCGTAAACGGAAACAACAGACATAGGTCCCTAAATATCCATGTGAATAAGATCAAAACAATGAGTAGAAACTGATGTACTAACAGGAAAAGAAAGTTTTCTTTGCTTACTAAAATGACAAATAGCACAATCTGGCTCATTAGAAATAACTAGAGGATTTATTTGCTTTAAAACTTGCATTCTCAACTTGGAAGGATGACCAAATTGATAATGCCACAAAGTACTTGAAGTAATTTTATTGTGACAATCAGAATTAGAATTTGATGACTGTGAAACACTGAACGATGTTGCCTTATATTCTTCACCTTGAAACAGATACAGTCCACCTTTCTGCTTAGTTGAACCAATCATTTTCCAGCTCTGGTTGTCCTGAATGTAACAAATAGAGGGGAAAAAATATAAGAAAACAATTTGAGGTAGTCATTAGTTTGCTAGTAGAGATGAGATTGAAAGCAAAATTTGGCACACACAAGACATTATGCAAGGTTAAGGTTGGTGTTAAACAGATATCACCAATAAAGGATACTAAAACAGTTTAGTCATTTTGGAAGCGTCACATAAACATCTGACACAACTCTGAAACATTTGAATCTGTCAACTGAATTGGCTATGTGGTATGGCGCTCCAGTATCCACAATCCAAGCATGCTTAGGAACTTTCAGTGCAGCAGATAACATCTTCGGTAAATAAGATATACATGTACGTGGAAGAGACTCAAGTGTGCTTGTAACATTGCTGGCAATAGAGCTACTTGCTTCAGAAGTTGTATTTTTTTGAATAAGGCCAAAAAGTTGCTGATATTGTTCTTTAGTGAAAGAAAACTGTGAACCATCAATATATGTCTCTTCTAAAACAATTGATTTCTCTTTACCACGTTTGGCTCCTTGTGCAAAGTTCTTATCAGTAGTCAAGTTGATAACATCCATTTGATTAGCCATTCCAGTTCGAGTTTTATTTCCAAAATGAAAACCAAGTGGATAACCGTGCTTTTTGTAGCACTGATCCACTGAATGACCATAAAAACCACATAATGAGCAGGTCGGCTTCTTACCAGATGAAGCATTGAAAAATGTCTTTGGCGTAGTCACCTGAGTTCCTTTGCCAGCATATAACACAATTGATTCGTTTATCTCCTGATCCGGAATGCCACGGATCTATCGTTCATGTTGAAGAACCAAGGCAAAAACTCTATTGATCGCTGGTAATGGATCCATGAGTAAAATTTGTGATTTAACAGTTGCAAATTCATTGTTTAATCCTTTATGAAAACGAATCACATGATCTTGTTGATTATAGCTTCGCACAATGTCAAAGCATTATAGCTACATTGAGGCAAACAAATACAGGAAGAAACTGGCCTAAGATTTGATAACTCATCCCAAAGGATTTTCAAAAGAGTGTAATACTCTGTAATTGACCTTGCGCCTTGTTTTAAAGATGTTATTTCTTCTTGCAGATCCGAAATCCTCACTGCATCACCTCTTGAAAAACGATCATACAAATCTTTCCATAAGTCATATGCATAATCGATCCAGATTACACTCTGAACAATAGTAGGTGATAATGATTTCATCAACCAGGAGAGCACCATGGTGTTACAGCGCTCCCAGGCTGCAAAGGTCGGATCATCGGAAGAAGGAGCCTTGATTGAACCATCAACAAATCTGAGCTTGTTCTTTGACATCAATGCCATGTGCATAGAGTGAGACCAGGTGTAGTAGTTGTTTTCAACAAGCAAACATGAAGTAAGCACTAACGACGGATTTCCATTAGGATGTAAATAGTATGGACTTGCAGGATTTTCTTCTAGATTCTCCATGGATAAAACTCACAAGCTGCGGTTTCTAAAGCTTGATTTGGTAAAGTAAAAGCAAAAGAAAATGTGTTTGGTTACTGAGAAAACTCGAGAGAAAACGTAAGAAAATTTACAAAGAAACGCTCTGATACCATATCAACTTTTAGTGAACAAGAATGAGAAGCTCGTGTCCATTTTATTGTAACTATTTACATATATATACAGCTCACTAACTAACAGTTTACTAACTAACTGTTATGATATTTACAACTAACCAATATGAAGCTTACACGTAAGCATAATTTAGCTTAGAGTAATTCTGTTATCTAACAGTGATATTAGTAACAAATGCTGCATGAAAAAACGTGTGAAAAATATGATGTGAAGATGCAGTGTTGGATAGTGCTGAGGCTGGGAAGGTGTGGCGCTGATAAGTTCATATTTTATGCATTAATATAGTTAATGTTTCATTAGTTTTTCTCTTTATATTGTGCATTTATTCAATTAAGTGATGGTAAATATGTTAATTTAGGTTTATAAGTTAATAAGATGCATTTCATATAGATTA
>CATIWK010228135.1:0-14892 GCA_949634005.1 Mallotus japonicus
AATTTTTTGAATTTAGATAAATAATTTAAAAAATACTTAGAGAATTTAGTTAGTTGAGTTATTTTAGTTAATATTGTAAATTTTTTGAATTTAGATAAATAATTTGAGAAAATATTAAGAGAATTTAGTTAGTTGAGTTAATTTAATTAATATTGTGAATTTTATGAATTTAGATTAATAATTTGAGAAAAATATTTAGAGAATTTAGTTAGTTAATTTAGTTAATTTTGTGAATTTAGATAAATAATTTCAGATTATATTTAGAGAATTTAGTTAGTTGAGTTAATTTAGTTAATATTGTGAATTTAGATAAATAATTTGAGAAAATATTTCAAGAATTTATTTAGTTGACTTAATTTAGTTAATATTGTGAATTTTGTGAATTTAGATAAATAGCTTTAAATGTTGTTAATTGAGTCTAATAATTCATTAAATTTTATTGAATTTAAGTATCATACATTGAGGCTATTTTTGTATTTTGGAAAATGGTGACTTTGAATGTAGTTTTAACTCGATCAATTAATTCAAAAGCCCAAACATAAAAAATAAAATTTGGCAAAAACTATCTACAGGATAATCATGGCAAGTTTGAATGATATCATGTAATCATTTCTTACCAAAGTTTACTAATGATGTCTGTGTTTTTTGAGTTAATTAATTGTGTCAAACCTACATTAAAAGATTTTATTATTCAAAACACATACACCCTGAATGTATCAGAAACTTAAAATTTTTAATTCAATTTATGCTTAAACTTTAGTTTGGTTAAAATTTTAATTATGCACATTACTATAGGAGTGCTATATGATTGTGAACACGTGTAAAGTACTTGGTGGTATAAGGATGATTATTTAGGGGTGTTTTTATTTGCAAGTTTAAATATTGAATATTGAATTTTTAACCTTTGTACAAGGTCTGGTAGAGCTTATTTACAAATGAAACTCTACCGAAATTTTGTTGACTTCTATATTTTTGGGGTGTAAATATGGGCAGGCGTCGTCTATTATTTCCACTGGTTGTAGCCACTGGACCGTCACAGCCACCACCAGCTCCTACTTCTCAGCTTGATTTATTGTAGACACTTGTTAACGATGATGTTCATTTCCTCGTTACTCCTCCCCCCTCCTCATGTTCTCAGCCTTCTCAGTCCACTCCTTCTCAGCCATCACCTTCCACTTTTCATCCTCCAACTAACAGCTTTTGTAGCCTCTACAGAGTCAAGGCACACTATTATCTAGATATCAATTAGTGTCAGTAGTGACAAGTAAGTCCATATTTCTTAATAGTTAATGTATATTGTGAAACTTGTTGATTTATGTGTTCACATAATATTAATATGCTTGTTTTTTTCTTAACAAACTCAGTCTGGATAGTAATTCTGTGAGTACGTACATTACACAAAAGATACATTAGCAGCAGTATGAGGATGGGTACACATGCAGTAATGAGGATGGACACATTAGTCATTATGTGTATGTATATACACAATTAATAATTTACTTTATACAGAATGCGTATTGTTAGCCTGAGTCTGAGGAGGGACACATCTATCGTCTATGGTGGAGTTTCTGTAAGATTTAGTACAACAAGTTGCTATATGATTGGAGAAAAAAGAGGATCAAGTCAGACGATATTAGACAAGATATATGGGATAAGAAGCAGGCCAACTGGCAGATGCCCAAATGGAAAGAGAAGTTTACTAAGGCCAAAGCCAACCATTTGAATGAGACTGGAGGTCCAAACATTAATGTCACGAAGCACACTGGAGGCTCCCACAACATAGTCAACCTTGTCAGAGCGTTGGTAAGACATTTAATGATGTTTATACTTTTTTGTGTTAATTTCATTCCCTCACATTATAAGTAACTAACATGAATTTCTTTTAGACTAAAGAGTTACAACGAGAGCCCACCCCTTAGGAGATATTCATGAAGACCCATATGAAGAATGATGGGTCCTTTATTGATAGTTGATCACAAAAGCTTAATATAAGTTGATTAAAATTTTAATATCAAAATTTTTTTCAACCTGATATAACTTTTTCTTTTAGTTGGTTATATGATAAGATTGTGGAGATGGTCGAGACTACATCACAACCTACTAATGATTATCACAGCCACCTATAATAGATATGATGAATATCTATCTTAAGGCTATAAGTGGCGAGAAGAATCGGCGCATCTACGGGCTTGGATTACATGCTTATGCTCTCTACCCTAACACTTTGGACAACATTGGCACATTAGCACCTAGCGTTGCCCCACTATTTAATGATTGTGTACTTCATCTAATTCAGCAGCAACTAGAGGAGGAGCGGACTCAGGAGCTTTAGCATGAGCAGTGTGAAGTTTAGAGCTGAATACCTGAGATTCATTGTTAGTGCAAGAGAGCTAAAAGTGGATGCAGAAAAAGTGCAAGTTGTTTCCTAATGGCCTACACCACGATCTGTAACCGAGGTTTTAAGTTTTATAGGTGCTTGTCAATATTTATGAAAGTTTATTTGACACTTTTTACAAATTATAGCACTATTGCACTCTCTTACAAAGGCCAATTAAAATTTTAAGTGGTCTAATAAGCATGAAGAATCTTCCTAATTACTAAAATGAAAGATTATGGAGGCTCCAATACTAGTATTATCAATCTGCAAAAACCATTTGAAGTTAAAGCAAATGCATCTAACTATGCCATGGGAGTCATCTTGTTACAGGATGGAAAACTAGTTGTATACAATTCTGAGATGTTTAATGGACCAGTGTTAAACTATCCAACTTATGATAAGAAGCTATTTACTTTACATCAAGCAGTGAAGCATTGGAGAGCTTACTTATTAGGGAAGGAAGATGTGGTTCACTCAGATCATAAAGCTCTTTAATTTTTTATTATGCAGTCTAAGTTGCAATAAATTTGCCATATGAAATGGATGTTTTATTTGCATCAATTTAATATTGTGATCAAGTATAAAAAGGGATCAACTAATAAGTTGGTAGATATGTTATCTCGACCTCCAATACCAACTAAGTCCATACTATTAGTGGCTATGCAAATTCAACCCATAGATCCTTTTGAACACACAAAAGAGTACAGTATAGACTTTGATTTTAGTTTAGCCTACACTAAGTTGCAATAAGAAAATACTAGCGAGTTTCAGTTAAAAGATGGACTAGTGTACAAGGGAACATAATTATGCGTACCAAAAGATGGCAATATATTACAATGGATTCGTGAATACACTTCTAAAGTAGCATGACATTTTAGGGTTAGAGAAAACACTATTGAATCTTCATCGTTATGTTTTTTTTACCAAAGATGCACCTTGATGTTTCACGATACATACGAGGATGTGTTCTTTGCAACACCACCAGGCTTTCTAATGGGAAGTTAGGACTGTATCTTCCATTGCCAGTTCGTAGCAAGCCTTGGGAGAGCATTTTAATGGACTTTCTTGGAGGATTTCTTAAAACTAAGTCCGGATATGATTACTTATTCATTATGGTTGATCATTTCAATAAAAAGGTGATTCTTATTCCTTGCAAAAAGAAAATAACTAGAGAAAGAGTTGCTAAGTTATTTTTTCAACATGTATGGAAACATTTTGCCTACCTCAATTATTTTAGATAGAGATAGTTGATTATTAGGCCATTTTTGGAGGTTATTATGGGGAATAAGGGATACCAGGTTTAAGCATAGTACTGTATTTCATCCTCAAACTTATAGACAATCAAAGGTCGTTAACCGGACTATGGTACACTTGTTAAGGGGTTATAATTCCAAACATCTTAAAACTTGAGATGATAGCCTTCCTTATTTATAATTTGCATTTAACCATGCAACTGATTGCTCCATACTCAAATCTCCATTTGAGGTTTGTTTAAGGTACTTACCTCAAAGTCCTTTTGATTTGGCATTTGTTATTAGTGATAGACCATTGAGTGGAAAAGAGGAAGAAGAACATATATGAGCACAAAATTAACTCGAACGAATTAAAAAGATTCATTTAGAAGTGGAAGCACAACTGCAACATTTTCAATATAGATATAAAGGTTGTCATGACAAACACCATGTGCCATGTAACTTTAAAGAAGGAGACCTAGTATGATTACACCATGGTAATGAACGGTTAAAAGGAGAAAGGAAGAAACTAAAACCTATCGGATATGGACCGTTCAAGATCATCAAACAAATTGGTGATAATGCATTCCAACTTGACTTACCACCATAGATGCATATGCACTCGGTAATTGATGTCAAGAACTTAAAGCTCTTTGAACCATCATTATTGGATGATGACTCTGACCAAGAAACTTGTCTTCCCTCAATTGATGACTTGAAGACAGAGCAAGAAAATCCTTTAGAGGATGATTGTATTTTGGAGTAAAAAGTTCATCAAACCAAACGTGAAGAATGGGAGTACGTTCGCATTGGCAGGAAAGGTCAACTTCCGCACAAGTCAAAGTAGTAAACCTAAGACAAAGTAACTCAAGAATTTTTCAATCTCAAAAACTTGACCAGGAGATCAAGCTACCTAAATAGGAGAGCCATGATCCAAGAGGATCTTTATTAATTAAAATAAATTATTATGATTTATTATATAATAAATTATAATATATTTATTTACTATTTTAAATTCATAGTTTATATCATTTAAGAATTAGGAAAAGGGTCAAATTGGACCCTCAACTTTGGGCCAAATCTTATATTGGACATTAATATTTTATTTGTTCCCATTGGACCTTTTTCTATCAAAATTGGTACAAAAAAGACCTTGGACTAAATTATTGAAAATTTAAATTTCAATACTAACTAAATTTTAGACATGTACACATATCTCTATCAATATATTTTTTTGAATTCTACAAAACACACACTAACTCAAAAGTTAAGTTGTAATTTTAATAAATCTATAAATATTCATAAATTTATTTTATATTAATTCTTTTACTTAATTTTATTTATTTTTGTTCCATTTAAAATTAGTATTATCTAAAACTAAAGTAATATATAAAACGAATTACTTTAAAACTAAAATTGTGATTTAAATTTTAAATACTTAAGAAATTAAAAAAGAACAACGATTTTTTGTTTTATTAAAATAAAAAGGATTAAAGTGTTAGATTTTATAAAACATAGGGAGTGAAATGTTAAATTTTTATAAAATAGAGGGATTAAAATGTCTTATTTCTTAAGATACTAATGGAAAAGTTAACAGAAGGGCTAAAGTGTTGACGGAATTAAAACTGAGGGAGGTAAATGTTCGATTTTCAAACAAGAGGGAGGCGAGTGTAAATTAGGTCAAACCTCAGGGAGGTAAATGTAATTTGCTCTAAAATTAAATTTCACCTTGACTTGGTACACTTTTGGTATATATATAAATATAGTCTAAAATTATTATAGGTTGATACTTTAAAAATTGAGGACTATAAAATTGTGTGTTATTCTCCTATGTGCTCTAGTTAGCCCATTAGACACTGTTGTTGTCATGCCACTGCTGCCGCTGCCATTGTTGTTACCTTTGCCAAAAAAAGAAAAATACAAATTTTCACTTAAAAACTATAAAGTTTAAAATTTTATTACCAAAAAAAAAAACCAATTATACAAATAAAAATCAACTAAAAATCAAAAATTTTCATTCATAATACCCAACTTTTAGTGTTGGTCCCACTACGATATCTCATTTTTTGTGAAGATTCCATTATACTGATGTGTCAAGCATGCAAATATCATGTTAACACCATGTGGCATCATATCATAAAAGTGCACCACGTCAGTGCTATGTGGCACCATGTTATGTACGTGTGATACATGACGTCACGTTAGCACCATACGGTGCCACATCAGCAAAATGTGATATGTAGTGCCACATCATATGCTATGGGGCATATCACATAGTCAACTTTAGTTAAAAATTGGATTCAGGCACTTTATTGGTAATAAAAAGAAGAGTTAGGAAATTTTGTGTTGTGTTTTAACGATTAAATACTTTTGTAGTATTTAATAGAAAATTTGGATACTATAAGTACAAATAACCCAAAAAAATTATTTGAAACATACAAATCCAAACAATAAGGTTCATGTCTTATTTATTT
This sequence comes from Mallotus japonicus, assembly GCA_949634005.1. Taxonomy (NCBI): domain Eukaryota; kingdom Viridiplantae; phylum Streptophyta; class Magnoliopsida; order Malpighiales; family Euphorbiaceae; genus Mallotus; species Mallotus japonicus. Next base: position 6,084 of record CATIWK010228135.1, read on the forward strand.
AATGAAAATATTAATTAATATGTGTCCTATAAATTGACACTAATAGGAACACCAAATTGACCATAATACTTATTGTACAAGACAACTCGAGCTTGAACTATTGCAATACTTGAGCTTATTGTACGCTGTTTATTAAAAATTTTTTCAAACAATTATAATAATCAGTATATTAATATGTTATTTTTTGAAAGCAAGTGATTGCATTAAAGAGAAGCCATAAAGGCCAATTACAAGAGGAGACAAGCTCCATCAACCATGGGAACCATGGTTGTCATTGATACTACTCTTACTAACAATGTTTTTATAAGAGTACCTAAAATGACAACCACTAACCAACTTGAGCATAAATAAACAGATTAAGTTCAGTTAGTGAAACAAAAAAGATAAAAACCTCAACTTTGAGACGTTAATCAAGGTAATCTGGATTAACAGCAAGAGCCTCCCATGCCTTGCTCTTCTAAATGTCAGTTTCAGTATGGGCTTTCTTCATAAGTGTTGCTTTCCTACGGTCATGGGCTTTGGCAAGAACCTTAGGCTTGACCATTTTTAGAGGAGTCTTTCTAGCTTTTGGGCTGGCATACTGTGTGCTAAAAAGAGCTTGGGCTGTCAAAGCTATGGTGGGGAGTATGAGGTCCTATCTGGCCCTTTTTTTGATTAGGCTGTCCTCACAATCAACATTGAGGGCTGGGTCCAGAAAGACTTCCACATCTATCAGGTTTGGACCCCTGGAACTTTGGCCCAGTAGCTTTTCCTGATTCTCTTCATCACTAGTAACTTTTAGAGCAGCTTCCATGTCAGCGGGATTTGAGGTTACTGTAGAGATAACCTTGGTTTCCCATGAGCTAGTTGCATGGTGTTGCATTGCCCAATGCTCAGATCTGCTATTTTGGATGCAGCGTGCTCCAATATTAGCGGCAGGGCTTTTCTAGGATTTCCTTGATTGGTGGGCAAGATATATGCTTGGGGACTACAAGTGTTTTGCTGTGATGGAACATCAGTGATTGTAGATTGAAGGGTTTGTTGTTTCAAGTACAGAGGACAAATAACATCGTTCCATTGAACAAAGGAACTACCCACTGGTTTCCTTTTTGGTAATGCACGAAACCAGGGGCCGTAGGCTTGGTTTGAGGTCACTGCGAGGTCCCGAGCCTCTTGAGCTTTCACAATTCTGCAGAAGCTTGATTGGTAGTCTAAGAAACCACACCAGTAGCAGAATATAGGCATCCTCTTGTACCTGAAGTGCACCCATTCTTCCTTTCCAGGTTTGTACTTATAGAAACCGTTAGGAAGAGGCTTCTTAAGGTCTAGCTTTACCTTAATTCGCATAATGGGATCCCAATCCTCATCATTCATCATTAGCTCTTCAGAGCTTACTAACCTTTCAAAGATCGAGTCAGCTATATTCTGGGCTTTCAGAGATGTCACTTGATTCCTTGGAAGACCAAAGATTTGAACCCATACATTTTCTATTGAGAAATCGATTTCCTCCATGGTTTTGCTCTGATCCTATTCTTTGATGACGAGGAGATTCTTATGGATGGACCAAGGAGTACCTTCCAAGATTCTCAGCTTGTTTTGCTTCGATTCAAAATTGAAAAGAAAAGTATTGGGCATGTTAAGATCTTTCACCACCAAAGATTTTACAAAAGCCTAGACCTAAGACAAGATGATGTGGATTGCTTTTGCACTTTTATTTCCTATCTCCAAGAATTCTACCCAAGAGATTGAGTTTTGAACATTGTAGGTTCTCGTCTGGAGCTTCATTCAGTGTTAGAGCTTGAGCTTTGTATGTCAAGCATTTGATTTCTTCTGGGGATGTAGCATCTGAGCAGCTAGCCATTAGAGAATAGAGGAGTATTTGGGAGGATAGAGGGTGACTTAGGGCGAGGATGTTTAAAATGAGAAGCTGAGAGGAGTTTTCAAGAAAGAAATCTGTTGTGAGTAAAATGAAGAGTTTGTTGCAGTAGAATGATTGCTTAGCTAGGGAATTGCAAGGGGCTCTCATACTATAAGATAGTGAAGCTTACACTACACTCAAGACTTGAGAGAAAAGTTCTCACATATCTCACATATTGCTATCTTGTATCTATCACATCTCTAATTAGTATATTAATATGTTAGCGAGTAACGGGAAATATTTATCTAATTTAAGTGGGTCACCATAATTGGTGGGCTTTATTGAACCTCTAAAGGGTCCACAAATGAATTCCAAAGGATAGAAATCCCAAGACCTGCTCTAGGTGTGGCTGACAACCACACTACCCAACCCACCGTGGTTGGGCCTAATCATCAAGAATTGTTGCTAAGGAGATGGTTAAGAGATGATGGACTGATACTTTGATAGAAGCCTAAGACAGAGAATAATGAATGATGGAGTGATATGCAACTATACATAAGAATGATATGTTATGAAAAAAAAGATTAAAGATGCAATCAACCACATCAACAATATATCACTAGTTGCAGCTTTTTATAATCCATACACTAATTTAAAAATTATAAAATAATAAATAAATAAATTAGTTATAAGACATAATTTTTTATATTATGATATGATGAGTTTATTCATTTCTTTTTAACTTTTTAAATTTTATCATTTTAATTAGTTGTCCAATTATTTTTAGTTGTTCTAGACTACTATATAATTTATTTTATATAACAAAACAAACAGGCAGTACGATTGTAATTTTAAAGAAAAATTTTATCTTTATTTTAGATAGTAATGATGCGACTCGCGACGTGAATCAGTATTCGTTATTTATAGAGATTACATAGTCATTTAAATTCTATACTGTAGCATTTAAAATTAGAAATAAAATTGTCAGTCATAACGCGAAGACTGGGAGTCTCGCATTTACTCGACTTTGAAGAGGTTAGGTGTATTTAATATGCAAGATATATATGAGAAATGAGTGGTAATAACTAATTATAATAAGGGAATTATACAAAAAAAATTCATATGCTTATATTTCTTTATTTTTTTATTTATTTTTTTTATGTGTAATGGTTAGAGTTTGTGAAAGAAAGTCTGCTTATTTTACCTCTAAAAACTAGCGATGCGACAAATTTTGGTAAAAATCAAATATTAAAATTTTTATGGATCTGTGGTGATAATGGGGGATTTTAACTCTATTTTTTGGTCATATATATATATATATATATGAGTAAGGATTGTTTGTGTTATGTTGTTGCCCAAAACACTCTCTGCACTCTATTTTTCAATGGCAGTGAATTGCTCTTTCTTTATCTGTGGTTTTTCTCTAAATTGAAAACTTTTATGTGAATTCTATGTGGTTTATGTTTCTGTTTTCTTATTGCTATTGCACTTTACATTACAATAATTTTTCATATTTGAAGGTTCATAATTTTATTTTTCTAATATTTCAACAAGCTATTAACTAATATTATCATTACTTTACAATAAATATTGATATAGGTTAATTTTTAATAATAAAATTATTTTATATATAAGTTATCATTAATACTGAATGATTTTAAAAAATATTTTTAATTTATTTTAAAATTTACTAATCATTATATGAATCATTTGTTTTTAGTTGTTCAATTAATGGTGAAGTAACTAAAGTTGAGTAGTCAAATGGTCATTAAAAAAAAAGTTATATTAGGGGACCATTTTTGGGAACTAAGTAAAATATGTCGTTTCCTAATATTTTATTTAATACAATAGAGGATGAGTAATTTTGGTATCCCTAATTCTTCCTAATTGGATCCCCTACAAAATCAAATTGTTTTGACATTATGCAAATTGTAAATGATATTTCTACCTTCATTTTTTTGATATTATAGTGCATCTACGTGTATACCTACCTAAGGAGGCTAAAATTAATGGACATGTTCAATATAGGTGGATGTACCCGATTGAAAGAGATTTGCATAAACTAAAATTAATTATCTGTTCGCAATAAAGCAAAATCTGAGGGTTCAATTGATGAAGGTTACATTGCTAATGAGTGCTTAATTTTTTGTCAAGATATTTGGTTGGGATTGACAGCAAATTTAATAAGCCAGTACGAAATGATGACGACTTTTAATGAAAATGCTTGCATTGGTGGTATAACAATATTTAGAAAAGTTGAACGTCCGTTAGGAAAAGGTGAATATCTATGGCTTGCGAATGATTTGAGGAAAAAAGCTCATCTATATGTGCTTAACAACTGTGAAGAAGTTTGACCTTATGTTGAGTAAGAATTTCTTTTTTTTTTTAATAAAAATTACTAATCTTTATTAATTACTATATTACTTTTCCTAAATGAAGATTTTTTTACAGGGAATATAAAGATTCGTTACATAAGATGAATCTTGTGGAACTAGGAAAAAGATACAACGCTCAATTTTTATATTGGTTCTTTAAGCTTGTACTTGAATTTAATAGTAGTTAATTAATTAGTATTATTTTGATATTTATGCTATTTATAATTCAAACCTAACTAAACAATATGGTGATACATGTGTAGGTAATTGAATTAGATAATACAAGGATCAATTTGATATGATCTGCTCCATTTAGCTGAGGGTCCTCTCATGCGTTGTAAGTATTATACTGGCTATATTGTGAATGGATTTCATTTTCATACTGCAGAATGTCAGAAATATAGAAGTAGTCAAAATTCGGATGTATTATTTAGGGGAGATGATAATTCTACCCAAAAAGAGTATTTTGAAAATTTATTGGAGGTGTGGGAACTACGTACAGTACGTAGGAAGGAATCTAATTTATTTGTTTAAATGTGAATAATTTGATGTGCAACATAAAGGGACTAGGTGTAAAGTAGACAATAATTCAATAACGAGTGTTAAAGCCAATTGTCGTTTAAATACAAATGAGCCATTCATTTTAGCATGTCAAGCTGAGCTAGTATTTTATGTTAAGGATCCAAATAATCCAAATTGGTTTATTGTGATGAAGAATCATCCTTGAGATCTTTATAACATGCCAATTCAAGTGGAGGATGATATATGTCATGTTGATAAAGATAATGAGATATTCCAAGAAGAAGATAATGATATATGTGGTTGTGCTGCAACACCATTAGATAATGATAATGAAGTTGATGGCTTAAATAGGATTGATGTTGATGTTGAAGAAGTACTAATTAAAATTGCTCAACAAATTAAACAACAGACTGGATAAGATTTTTCATCACCTAGTTATGTTGATGATGACATATATATTCGTAATGGAGAATTTGTGAATGAAAGTGAAAGTGAATATAATAAATATGATAGTGATGAGAATTAAAGGTTATATAAATAAATAATTTATTTAGTATTGTGCAGTGCACTATGATTCTTTTAAAATCAATGCTAACTTATGTATATTTATATTTCTTTTATAGGTACTACCGAACGTAAGAGTTCCTATACCACTCATATTCAAAAAATGTGCAACTAATGGAGGAGCAGATGTTGAACTTGATTAGGACGAGACACTTTCACCTTCTCAATTTTCTTCCGGTCAATTAGATTTAGAAAGTGCAAAAAATTTATGTTAACCTTAAGCTATTTTTATATATATGTTCAAGTCAAGTTATTTAATTAATATTTTTTTATAACATTTATCTTTGTTATTTCTAAAGGTTGGAGATAGGTTGCAAGAAATAGGAGCAAAAATAGACGAAATTATGATGTCAACAGTATTCATGCAAATATCAACAATGTAATGTATTTGAATTTAAAAGTTATGACATAATTAAGTAATTTAATTTCTCATCTTGCATTATACAGACATTTGAATGAATTGAATCAGCTTCAATAAATATCTTTTTTTTTTTGTGTCATCTGATTGGTTGTTGGTGCCAATAGGATATCCTTTCTTTGGCATTGAAAATTTGAAAGGTTCCTATAAGATTAAGTAAAATAATTGTGCACCATGCTGTTTCAAAATTGTAATGTGCTATTATTTTTTGTTATTAAAGTTTGAAGTTTAAATTTCCTTATGAGCTTAAAGAAGAGTCTTCAAAGTACATAATCTTAGATTGCTTCTTTTTTTGGTCGATAAGAATCAAACTGCATGCACTCCCTCTCCGTTCCCTTTGCTTTTTCATTTTCTCTAGAAGCTATTTGAATTGTTATCTTTGCTGGTTGTTACTTCTCTATGCATTACAGTACATATAAAATGAGATGTATTGAGAAGGTCAAACATATGCATTCTTTATTGTTCAACATGGTAATATTGCTTTTAATTTTCATATGCATTTGCAATTTCTTTGCTACTAACAACTGCACATGTAAATGTGTAAAAAACTTCTTCCTTCCAGTTTCTCTCTCATTCATCTTTTCTCCCAAATTTAATGTAAATGTTTTATATTCCATTATATGTAACTCTTTCTCAAAATGAATGAAACTTCATTTTTGTTAAAAAAAAAAAAAACAACAACTGCACATGTATTACTTATCAACATATATAAAGGTTAAGTCAAATAAATTTCTTAGAAGACTGTGTCAATATTGATGTTTTTCAAAAGACCAAATTACATTTACCTCCCTAAAGTTTGACATAATTCATACTCTTCTCCCTTTTATTTGAAAATCGAATTTTTATATCCTCAATTTTAGTTTCGTCAATACTTTAGTCATTCCGTTAAATTTTTTTCATTAGTATCTTAATGAATAAGATATTTTACTCCCTCTATTTTATAAAAACTAAACATTTTACCCCCTATGTTTTGTTAAAAAAAATAACACTTTAATCCTTTTTATTTTAATAAAATAAAAAAATTTGTTCTTTTTTAATTTTTTAATTATTTAAAATTTAAAATCACAATTTTTACTAAATTTTCAATAGTTCTGCATGTCCTTATCAACATTTCAAAATTAAAAATAAATTATAATTTTATCAATTAATTTTATATTTATTTTTTTGTGTTTGATTTCATTAATTTTACCTTATTTAAAATTAATTCATTTTGTATATTAATTTAGTTTTAGATAATACTAATTTTAAATGGAACAAAAACTAATAACACTAAGTAAAAGAATAAATATAAAATAAATTTATGAATGTTTATAGATTTATTAAAATCACAACTTAACTTTTGAGTTAATGTGTGTTTTATATAATTCAAAAAAAAATATATATTAATGGAGATATGTGTACATGTCTAAAATTTAGTTAGTATTGAAATTTAAAATTTTAAATAATTAAAAAATTAAAGGACTAAATTATTTTATTTTATTAGAACTTAGGGATTAAATTGTTTTATTTTTATAAACAAAGGGAGTTAAATGTATTTTGATATAAGAAACCTAATGGAAAAGTTAAAAGAGAGACTTAAATGTTAACAAAATTAAAAATGAGGGATGTAAACATTTAATTTTCAAATAAAAGGAGGAGACTGTCAATTAGATCAAACCTAAGGGAGGTATAATTTGCTCCTTTTTAAATGAAATTATGTTTTGTTCGAAAAAAAATGAAATTATGTCTTGGCCGAAAGGACTGAGTGTTCCAATTTGAGTTAGAAGTTTGGCCTTATGCCTCTTAACATGAGTGGACCTAGGGTGTAATCGAGTCGAGCTGAGTTGAGCCGAGCTTTGGCTAACTGGGGCTTGGTTCGTTTATAATGGAGCCGAAGTCGAGCCGAGTTTGCTATCCCACTTGGTGTCTACGAGCTGTTCGCGAGCTTAAACGAGCCTAAAGAAATTTTAAAAAATAAAAACTATAAATTAAAATTATACATTAATAATTAAAAAATTATTTATTAAATAAATTACAATATATTTAATAAAAATGATGATTTTATTCTGATAATTTATTTTTTAAAATATTTTTTACAGCGCAAATATATATATATATATATATATATATAATCAAATTACTAAACATTAAAATTACGAGCTGGTTCACGAGCTTCTATTCGAGTTTGTTCGCAAGCTTTACGAGCCGAGATTTATATAGTTTGAGCTCAGCTCATTTATTAAACGAGCTTCAATATACAAGTTCGAACAAGCTTTTATCGAGACAAACACCGAGCTGCTTGCGAGCGGCTCGACTCATTTACACCCCTAAATGGACCACAAGGAAACACATACATACATATATATATATATATATATATATATAACCACATGGAATTTACTCCAATTATGCTATATTTTTAAGTTTGTAATATTTTAAATGAGGGAACATGTGGTTGTTACTTCTCTATGTATTACAGTACACATAAAATGAGATGTATTGAGAAGGTCAAACATATGTACTCTTTATTTATTTATTTATTTATTTTTTGAGAATAGGAAAGTCATTGATCACAAAGAAATAAAGGACACCCACCTAAGTGAAGAAACAAACAATTACCCATAGGTAGAAGAACAAAATCAGGGGATGAACCATAAATCATCCACGTGAGGGGTTACAACACTATCTGCAACCACTAATACAAACAAGAAAAGAAAAGCTTAAAAGCATTTAGCAAAAAGACCACAATGGAAGCATGTATTCTTTATTGTTCAATATGGTAATATTGCTTTTAATTTTCATATGCATTTGCAATTTCTTTGCTATTAACAACTGCACATGTAAATGTGTAAAAAACTTCTTCCTTCTAGTTTCTCTCTCATTGATCTTTTCTCTCAAATTTACTGTAAATGTTTTATGTTCCATTGTATGTAACTCTTTCTCAAAATGAAAGAAACTTCATTTTTGTTAAAAAAAAAAAAAAAAAAACAACAACTGCTCATGTATTACTTTTTATTTTTTTGGTCAGTGCTCATGTATTACTTATCAACATATATAAAAGGTGAAGTCAAATAAATTTCTTAGAAGGCTGTGTCAATATTGATGTTTTTCAAA
>CATIWK010228170.1:0-10416 GCA_949634005.1 Mallotus japonicus
ATAATATGAGAAAGTGTTAATTAACTTCATTCATGAGAAGATGATACAAATATATAGGTACAGTATAACTGAAACAGAGAAGTATAACAGCAATGAAACACTGTACAAAATTTGAACTAATGATAAGATATAACAGACTTGAACTAGGTCTCTTAACACACAAATGTTTATGTTTGCTTGTGATATTTGATTTAAAGGAAGTAATTTTTTTGATATCCAAATTTATTTGGCATACTTCACTTAGATAAATAAAAATTAATTGTGGTGTGTGAAGCATATACATATAGAGTTACAGTTATTTGTTGATTAAAAAAAAAATTTTAAGACGAAATTTCACTATATATAAGAATCAAATTTCAGATTGTTTCTATTAAAATTTCACCATGAATTTTAAAACATCAAACCACAAAAAATGATAGTATTTTAATCTCCAATTTACTTTCAAATTTTAATTTAAAGCAATAAGATATAAACTAATTGGATTAATTGTTATGATTAAACTAATGATGAAAGCATATATTCTCTTTTGACCTTTGTTGTGGTTAAGAATAGCTTTGTTATTGTAATCATGATTATTTTCATAGAATCATTATATGTAGAGAGATAAAATAATTATAAGTTTATTTAAATTTTTCTCTAATATTTCCTTAAACACTATTTATATTTAGACCTTAATTTTGATTAAAACAACATAAAAATAAGTGGAAAAAAGAAGAGATACAATCCTATCGTTTCGATTTTATAACTACCACTAGTTCAAAAGAAAACCATATATATAATTTTATATAGCTACAATGGTTCATGCAAAGTACATTCTAATGAAGGGTCCACCAAGGTCTCTAGCTTCACAATCTTCCACTAAAATTAGATAAGCATTGTTCATGCCAACTTTATATACTTTTACAATCCCAATTTTATTTAATCATATAATGAACTGTCTGCTTAGTTACGGAATGGTTTATCGATCTATATAAAAAATATAATATATATATAAAAAAAAATCGAATTTCCTTTTTTCGTATAGATGAAAAAATAATTATATAATTCATATATAATATAATATGATTATCAGTCCAATAATAATATTCACAAAGATCAAGGGCATTTAATTCAAATTATAATAAGTTTTTTTTTTCCGTGTCTGGATCTAATCAGTTCTAGACGGGTAGCTCAACATTTAAACACCTAGGGACTGAGTCCCTAGGATTTTATGGGGTCCCTAAGATTTTATGGAAGGAAGTTGGAGGGGAGGAGGGATTGAACCCTCAACCTCCCAACCACATTTTGGAGGCTTGGCCACCAGACCAACAGCTCAAAGACAATTATAATAAGTATTCAAATACCTAATATAGACTTCTTTTCTCAAAAATTTGAAACAATAATAAAAATTAAAATATTGAACACTAACGAAAATTTGTATTTTTATATTTTTATTTATCTATTGAACCATTACATAAATAAGAGAAATTCTAGAGTTATTTTGATTTTTATTTACTTTTATTTTATTTTATTTTATTTATCATGAGATGAAAGTGTATTTTCTCATCCAATAGTATTTATTAACAAAATACATTTTACTTTGTAAAAATTAAAATAACCCTAGAAGACACCCATAAATAACATCAATTTAATATTATTAAATAATTAATATATACTATCAATTACTTAATTATAAATACTTAAAATATAACTAATTTATTCATTATAATATATACATGTAAAATAATTAAAAATCTCTCATTATGAAACAAAAATAATTAGAAAAAAACAGAATAGAAAGGAAGCTTGGATTGACAACCCAATGGATTGGAAAGAATGGTACAGAAATGACACTGCAAGTGAAGCATTGCTTGTCATGTAAATAGTCAAGCCACACCATCTACACTCATAATACATTTTACCCACTTTTCTTGTTGACCAAAACTTCAAAGAAAAATAATCTCTTTCCCAAATTCATATTTGATGTTTTTTACTCTTTTTTAAGGTAAATCAAAATATGAACAGAAAATTTTTATATATTTTGAGTATATTATTTTTAATTATTAAATTTGTAATATACAATCTATTATTTTTTTTTTTTTAAAAAAAAGGATTGAATCCTTGATAATGCAGTTGTGCTTTTAGACGACTCGACCTTCGACGATATATATTTAAAAAATTAACTTAAAATAAGATTTATTTTAGACATAATTCATTTTTATTTTTATGGTAATAAAACTCAAAATAAGACTTATTTTAGATATAGGGTAAATTATAAAAAAAACCCCAACGTTTGAGCGTATTATTAAATAAAATCTTATCCAATTTTTTCTTTTAAATAAAACCATTACCTTTAAAATGTTATAAAAAAAGCCCTACTTGGATGATTGTACTGGTAATGCTGAGTTTTTTGTTGAAATTTCATATATCTAGTATGCTAAGTTGAAATTTCATATACCTACTTGGATGACTGTACTGGTAATGTTGAGTTTTTTGTTGAAATTTTATATATCTAGTATGCTAAGTTGAAATTTCATATATCTAGTATGCTAAGTTGAAATTTCATATACCTAGTATGCTGAGTTTTTTGTTGTAATAACTAAATTGTACTTTTATCTGTCTAAATAGTCTGCTAATCCAAAATGAAATACTCAATTGGAGTGAGAAAAAATATCAATCTAAGGACAAATGCATTATTTTCAACTCCTGTTATCAGTACAGTCATCTAAGTGGACCCCATAGATCAGAAAAAAATGGTTTAATATCCTGTTACCAAGACAGTCATCCAATGAGAGATTTTTTTTATAATTTTTAAAGGTTGTTGTTTTATTTGAAAGAAAAAATTTAATAAAGTTTTTTTTAAAATACCCTCAAACTTTGGTTTTTTTTTTTAATTTCCCTTTAGACATAATTCATTTTTATTATTATTTTTTTTTATTTATTTTTTTTTTTTTGAGAATGGAGGATTAACCTCTAAATGGAACCGACCCCGTGGCTGGCCCCAGAGGCTACCAGCCCTAGGCGGGTAGCTCAACATTTAAACACCTGAGGGACATTTGTCCCTAGGATTTAGTGGAGAGGAAGTTAGGGGGGGAGTGGGGGATTGAACCCTCAACCTCCCACTCCACACCCTTAAGCCTTAACCATTGGGCTAAAGGCTCAAGGGTTCCTCCTCAGTAGTTATAAAGCTACACATCTAGATAACCATTATCTTTTATGATATCCCAACGGTAAAAACGATTTAATTTTATAGGTGTCAACATTAGATAATTTTCAGGACATTCAGTGACATATTTTTATTTTTCAGTTGGGTGATGCCAGTGTCAACTCAATGCTACCTAGTACCGTCTCCCTCTCTCTCTCTCTCTCTCTCTCTCTTTGTCCCAAAAGATTTGATTCTTCGGCTAGGTAAGGCGGGTGACTGGGTGTAGACTATTCATGCAACGCGACAGTCACATCTCTCTGTTTTAGATGCTCTTTGCTCCAATGGCAAGTCGTAAGATGGTGCATGCACTTAATGGGTCTCTGGGAATTTTTTTTTCTTAACAGTTGAAAAAAAGGCAACAGATTAAAAATGGACTAATACACAACTGACCCCTTTAATTTGTAACACAGAATCAAATAAGTTTAAATTGAACTTTTTCTAATAAATAGGACCAATACTTCTATTTTAATATCAAATAAACCCAATTTTCACTAAAACTTTGCGCGTGTAACTCAAATTCTATGAAAATAGAGTGAAAAAAATAACTGAATATTTTATTAATATTTTTAAACTAAATTAAATTTAAAATATGCAGAAAATCCACATTAATCAACCACTTCCTCTCTCTCTCTTGCCACTTCCTCTTCCCATTATCCTCAAACCAAAACCCTCGCCTCCACCACCCACCGCCGCATCTAGTGGTGTTTTTTCTTTATTGATTCTTCTCTCTTGTCGCATCTGGTGCTTGTTTCTTCTGTTGGATTGTGCGAATTTCTTCTCTTTATATATTCTTGCTAAAACCAAGCGTCCATTGCCTCGTAGACGAAACTTCAATTTTTATTTTCAGAATCGACAGTTTGATTTCATTATTCTATATTGGTGCAGGTGGGTGTCGGAACACCTAAGAAGATTCGGTCCACTTCTGGTATTGTGCACCATTTCTCATGCTTATTCATTGATGTCAGGTGAATGAATGGCCATTGAGATATGATCAACTGTTCTTTTTTTTTTTAGCTAATTCCAATGCACTGAAGTTGAGTTGTGAGCTTCTACGAATATTTATTTCAGGTTAAACCATATATATATATATATGCAATCAAGAATTGGTGTTTTATTCAATTGTTAAAAATATATACATAAAAATTGTTGGGAAAGAGTGCTGCTCATTTTGATGCAGAGGCTGTGCAGCGTGCTGCTACAATTGCTGTAGCAGAGGGAGTTAGCAAGATTGAGAAGTGAGTCATTTGGAGCGGATTCTGCCGCAGCTGCTTCTGGATTTTTTAAAACATTTACAGCTTTGTGTACAAACATGGCTTTGATTTTCCTTTTGCTCACCTACTCCAGCTTTTTCCAAAGCGTGTATTGAATATTTGATGTGCTCCTCAATAGGCGGGTTTTTTTTTTTTCTCCATGACAAGAAGATGTGCATAGATGGTGATGGAACTGACCCATTCTTTATCCATTTTTTTCGGTGGGTTATCAACTGTTCTTTTCCTTCTGTTATTGAACATACAGATAGCTATTTGTTTTTTATTCTCAATTTTTCCCAGTTGTAAAGGTTTTTCCTTTTCCTTTTACATTTTTTTCACTATTATGTTTTCGATTTTGATTAAATTGTTCGATTGTCTTCTTCATTATACAGAGGTTATGAAATTGAATACGGTGGAAGAAAAGAGGGGGAATAGGAAGAACAGTAAAAATAATAAAGAAATAAATAAAAATAACTAATAAAAAATAAATAACAAAGGGTTTTGAAAAGTCAAACTATTATAAATACTATTTTTTTGAACATTAAATAAATTAGGATAAAAAATTAATTTTTATAGAGAGTTTGATTGTCACGCACTTCAGGAGTTATAATTGGGTTTATTTGGTACTAAAAATAGAAATATTGGACTTATTTGTTCAAAAAAGTTTAATTTGAACCTATTTGACCCACGTCACAAGTTTAAGGGTCTATTTATTTATTAGTCCGATTAAAAATGGTGTTAGAAAGGCATTGGGTTGTTGGGTTGGAGCCACTCGGATGCTTTGACCCACGTTAAAGTGGGACCAAAATCGGCTCCACAAAACATGATCACATGCATACCCAATCAAATAATGTTTCCATGATATGTCGAGCTTTTCTTCGACACTAAATGACATTTAATAGTCTTTAGGAATTTTCCTTTTTTTAAAAAAAAAAAAATTTTTTTTGGGAAGGCGATGAAGGAATTGTTTGTGAGTGAATAAGAAAAATCTGTCAAAGCATAGATATAATGGATCGACGTTACGCAGATGCATGTCATTACAATCGTAAGCTGAATGTAACATCTCTTTCTATGTTTTCTGTAGTAGTTTGTTAGGTTCATACGATATCCAGCTCTTATATTTCCTTATTGTTATGTCTACTTCAAAATGTTACCTCACATAATGAGTTTTAAACTTAAGTGGCAACATGTTCCATCAAATATTTTAAAACATATAATAAAATAACCCATTAAAGAATATAGATGTATATATTAATTTAACATTGTTTAGCAATATAATGATACACTTCCATTCAGGCATTAATAGGTCAAGTATGGTATAGAATTTGAACAAACCCCATTTAAGCAATCATTATAACATATTTTTAGGTTATTGTAACACTTTTTTTTTTTAATATTAGATGCATATAGTCTTTACTTGATGAGCTTAAAAATTGAAGTGGATATTATATAGTAATCATGTTCTTCCAACTCGTTATATATATATATATATATATATATATATATATATATATATAGTTGAAAAGCCGAATCAAATAAAATTTAATAATTAATTAAAATGATAAAAACTAAAATTTGTATAGTTCATAGATAAATTTTAAAAGAATTGGTATCATTAATTTGATCTTTCAATAGGCCAAAATCATTATAAAATTTCTCAAATTGGAGGCCAATAACCATACCAAACCGATAGCGTTCTAAATACTAAAGCAAAGAGAATCATTTATGTTGTTGGCTAAATAGACCATACTGTATTTTTAAAGAAAACTTTAATGGTGAAGTAAAGGCAGAAATATACATGGTCTCTAACCTTTCAGCTGACCTCTTGGTCCAAATTTGAAGTCCAAACCACTTTTCTTAATTTTCCGATCTCTCTAGACACTTCATATATAATAATAATGATAATAATATGAAAATGATTAAAGTTGTTATATGCATATTATGTGCTTAACATCTTTTGGTGGGTCAAATTAATAGGAACAACCAAATGCACTCCTCCAATTTCTTGATAAGCCACATGTGTTTTTTTTTTTTTTGTGAGATTTCAACAACCCACACCAAAAAGAGTAAAGCTTCTCTTTTCTCTACTTTTCTTATGAGATTTCAAATTTGTTACTACTTGAATTTTATAGCACAATATAATTTTGCATTTAATTTTTCAATTAAATTAAGAATTACTTAAAATGATAAACTAAAAAAATATAATAAAAAATATATATAATTAAATATTTATTTTTTATCAACTAAATGTTTTTATTTAAAAAAAAGTTAATATATACATGTATATACATAATAATGTGTTCACTCTTTGTAGTCTAATATTTTTTTTTTTGAATGAAACATTGGATAGAACTTCAAAGGTGCACCAGAGCATCTCAGTTAGGCTGACACCCTCTTAGCACCATACATCACAAGCAACTCCAACAAATATTATTAAAATAAAATAAAGAATACAAAGAAGGAAAACAAGCTAGAAAACTAGCGAAATCTGTACTGTTCATGACCAAAGCCATGAGACAGAAGATTCTTACAAAAATATGGGGCAAAATGCCACCAGTGCTCATCATCAAAGCGAGTACCTTCTAAAGCTAATCTATCTGCAATAGAGTTGCCTTCACGAAAGATATGAGAGACATGGAAACGCATCAAGGAGACACGATGAAGACATCTAGACCAATCGGAAAGAAGCTTCCAAGGAACGTGAATGGATTTGGAGCGAAAGAGGTTGGCAACATAAGTGGACTCACTCTCTAGCCATAAGTCATGCCAGCCTATATTCCAAGCTTTATCAACCGCAAAAATAGTTGTTCGAAGTTCAGCTTCAAAAGCATATCCATCCCCTAAATTAATCTATAGAGAAACAACCTTTAACAAAGCCATAACTATTACGAAAAATACCACCACCACCCAAACGACCAGGGGAACCTAAAGCCGAACCATCAATGTTCCAGGAGGAGGTAAATGCCACTGAACAGAAACAATGACAGGAGCTTTGCTAGGAATAGAGCAGATGCCCAAGCGCCAAAGAGCAAGAAGTTCGGCCTGAGACCTACCGGCGACACCCATCTTGAAAGTTTCGCATTCTTTAATAGCCCGGAAGATTGAATGAAGAGAAGAGAAAACCGAAGCAAAAACATCATCGAAAATGGCTATGTTGCGAGCAGTCCAGATTTCCCAAAACACTGAAACCACAGCAGTAATCAACAACGGCTAACCCTTTGTAGTCTAATAATTCAGGCGTAGATATCATAAGATGAGATAATAAATTCGATCTCTTCCCCTCATCTCCTAGCTGTTAAAAAAAAGATAAGTAATAATGTGAGTGAGGCGAAAAAAATATAACAATGTTGAGTCATTTTCGGTGAAAGTTTTTAGTTGGACATGTGCAACGTGGAGCAATGTATATTGTTGTTGGGACTTTTACAATGAGAGCCACGAACATGTGGTGTGTAAACGACATGTCATGTCCACGTTGCATTTAGAGTGGTTAATTAGATGAGTCAGCTGAATTAGATGAGAATGAGGTATGTTTAATATGTTGTTGCATGGAGGCAGACAATCTAACATGGAACGCAATGTCTATAATTAGGATATGAAGTTGCACCCTTGCCCTACATGCTACGCGTCCCTCATTTGATTTCTCTATTTTCTTTTTCCCCTCATGTAATAATATTCATTAAAAATT
This sequence comes from Mallotus japonicus, assembly GCA_949634005.1. Lineage (NCBI taxonomy): Eukaryota > Viridiplantae > Streptophyta > Magnoliopsida > Malpighiales > Euphorbiaceae > Mallotus > Mallotus japonicus. The sequence continues at coordinate 8,120 of CATIWK010228170.1, forward strand.
TACTAAATTTTATTAAAAAAAAACTTCTAATGTTTTACGAATTATATAAATATTAATAATTATTAGTTTAAATAATAAACATTTAAATATTTTTAGATATAATATTGAATATATATGGAGAAAAAGAGTTATTAAAATTTTTCCTCTTTTATTAATAAGCTCTAATTGGATCATAATTATATAAAAAAATTGTGTAAGATAGTGTACTTAAATTATTATACAACACATAATTTTAATAACCATTAAATTATTAATATAAATTTTTACCATCTTTTTTCACCACTACTATAAAGAAAAATTAAATTTTAAAATAAAATCAGATGTTCTGTAACATTTTAATTATCTGGCTAACAAGACATCACATATATAATACCATCTAATTACATAACGAAGACCATAACGGAGAACTGAAGTACATGGTCTAATGAGGGGATTTAAAGGCTGCAGGAGTTGCAGCACTATTTGTCCTCTGCCATCAATAATTTTACACCAAAAATCTTGCCAACATCCAGAGTTTTAATAATGGGAGTGGTAAAAATCTCTGCCAAAAATTAGCAACCGTATGCATATATATGCATAGGGAGAGAAGAATTTGATATCGACAAATTCAATTCGCAGTGCTTTCAATATTTATGTGTCTCACTGAATGAAGAAATTAAAGGAGTAATGAGAGGCTCGTACGTGGTTGTGAAGTGTGCAAAATAATTATAGCTATAGTGGAGGGCCAGTGGGCAGAGGCCACGCTATATTTATACATATTATGGAGTTTATCATAGCCTAGCCAGGGCCCTTACTACCGAAATATATCACTGTTCTATCTCCATTCTTTGCTAAAAACCATGCAATAATTTTGAGTTATGATACGTATATCATTGATTTCCCTTGGTTTGGAAAACAGCCAACTTTCTTATCAAAACTACACCATATTGAAAAAAAACATTATCTTTTTTCAAATGGGTTTTTGCATGTCCATTTTTGACAAAGTTAGGTTCATTTTAATTATGTATATATATTTTTTTTTCTTTTTTTTACATTCTCCTAAAGGCAGATCATGAGAGTGAGAATTGAACTCATAACCTCAACTAATACCTTAATTCTATAGTAGTGTTATATGAGCAAAACTGAGTGTATCTAGGGCATTTCTGAGCATTTCATACGATCTACTTATCGAGCTGGATCATGATTAATCAACTGTCTGATGGGCCTAGCTAATTTAATTAGCTAAAGGAATTCATCTTGCTTGCTTCTCTTTTTTTTTTTTTTTGAACTGAAACTTTAGCCTTAAGCATAGCTTGATTAGGATGCGTATATGGTCAAAAAGCTAGGTGGGCATACTTAAAAAGCATTAGTTAATAGCACTATAGAGCTACCAGCTCCTAGTCATAATTGGGTCCTGATGCTAAGAACCTAACCCCCCACCTTAACTACTTAGTTTTTTTTTTTCAAACCATTGTTATTAAAAAGCTTGCCGCAAGCTTAACAGACTTCTAGTAAAAGATGCAATTATACATGGACGTAATGTCTCCCTGTAATCTGTGGAACTCTTGTTTTTTTTTTTTTTTTCCACACTATACAATGGAGATTACCCGCCACAGTGGAAAAATATGGCATGAAAAATGACAGTAATTATATAAATATATAGTATTGAAGGATATTTTTTATAATTAATTAAAGCATGAGAGGTGTTGCAGTGTCCAAATGAATCTTGTCACCTTAATAATGATGTCAAGAAGCTCAGTCTTGGAGGTGCTTACCAAATTGAAGAGCTACAGCTTTTTTTTTTTTTTGGTGGTTGCAAAGAGCTTACTGCCTTATGAGCTTGATGATGTGTTTTATTTTTGAAACCATTTTAGGATAATTTATATTATTTTTTAACCTGAACGCATGTAAATTTATTTAATTAAATGAAATAACTGTATTATTATTATTATTATTATTATTATTATTATTATTATCATCATCATCATCATCATTATTAGTATTATTTAATTTTTTGAAATTATTTTGGCACATGGTACCAAATTATAAATAAAAGGTATATAATAATAAAATACGATTATTTGGGACGAAATAAAAAAAATGTCACAAAATAACATTAGGGACGATTTTTTTTTTGTCTCTATTGGGGATCGGCTTGGCTCAGTTTGGCTTGGTTCAAACTTATTAGTGACGATAAAGAAATTTAGGTGACAAAAAATTGACTTAAACATGACAAAGATTGGCGTCAAAACAATTTAATAAATTTGGTCGAATGCCATGTTTCATCACTAAAATAGAGAGTTTTGATGACGAAAAAG
>CATIWK010228220.1:0-14654 GCA_949634005.1 Mallotus japonicus
TCAAGATTCAGGGATTTTGGGATTTTTAGTTTTTTTTTAGTGTTAGTAATTTAAATTTTTTTACTTTTACATATTGGATTAAGGGCCCACTTCATTAATCCACGCTGTCATTTTTGTCCAACTAAGCGTGATTTTCAGTCACGCGCTAGTCTGTACAAAATTATGAGTTAAATTGATGAACAATAAAAGTTCAGAGGTGCTATTGAACACAATAGAAGTATAGGGGTGAGAAAGAATAATTGAGTAAAGTTTAGGGGTGAAATTATGTAATTGGCCTTTAATTCATCAATATCTTTTATAGCTATCGGACAGTGTAAATATCAAATAAAAAAAGGAATATTATGTCAGTGAGGGAGTAATAAAATAATAACTGTTCTCCAAGGGCATCATGAAATGTAGAGTTCGATTCCTGCCGTCGTCTATTTAAAAGATGAGGGCTGCTCCCTGTTGTACAGTCCATCGATACTAAAATTATATAACCTTTCAATTTAAAAAAAAAAAGACATTATCCATTTCCTTCTTAATGCCCACATTTATTTGTTGCCATGCAAATTTTAGAAGAAGCAACTAAAGGAAAAAAACGATGAAGAAAAATTTTGCAAGGGCGGTGCAAATATATTGTTTAAAGACAAAGTGTGTAGTGGAAGTGGTGCCCATGACAATTAACACTATTCAGAGAAATGCAACCGTCAAAGACCCACTTCCTTCCAGCTTGTTTGGTGGAAAGCTGTCCGCACCCACCAGCCCACAACCCTTTTCATCTCTTTCATTTTTCAACATCTATTTACATCCAAGTCGTGGTACTATTTATAAGGATTATAAATCAGGACCATCACCACAACTATCAGTATCTTTTCCGTCCAATAATATCTCTCTCCATATATATCTACTTGTACCATTATTATTATTATTATTATTATTTGACGTAATACATACATGACTTTCAGTATTTGTGACTTTTTGTCAATTTGACATATTAACTTATAATTTTATTATTTTGACACTAGAATTTGACTAAAATATAATTTTAAAATCTCTGTCAGCCCACGTGATACAGAATAGCAAATCAGCATGTGCCACATTATAGCAGGTCAGGATTTCAATTTTTGCCTTTAGTTTTAATTATTTCTTTTTTTTAAATTATTGAGTTAATTTAATTTTTTTAATAGGGAAGTCATATGGCCTAAATTTTGATGGACTGTATAATAAAGGGTAACCTCCTCTTTGAAATCGACGATAACACCCTACACCTCAAAAATGTTCTTAAAAAGTAATTATAATTTGACTATTCCATCATTGATGTTGAATTAATTTAATTTAATTTAACACACGTGATTGGACAATCTTCAGTCGGTCCTTTAAAAGAGGATTCAGTACTCAAAATAGGAGGTTTCTAAGGTATCTAAGGTATAAATATTTTGTTACGGGTTAAGATATATAATAAAGAGTCAAATTCGATTTCCCAACTCCTGTAAGTCTCTCATATCATGCTAGGCTAATTGTTTAAAAAAAAAAAAAAATTAATATCCCCTTTTAAGCTGTAATTTTTTCCCCATCAATTCAACAACGGGGCAAAAATAATCTTACAAGCTAAAGCAACTGAAAGTGCCCCCCGTTTTTTATTTTATTTTTTGTTTTCTAAATTTAAAATTTTTTTTATTGTCTTAATCTTTTTTTAGTTGTTTAATTTATTGTTATAAATTAATTTTATTCTTAGGCATAATTACATTAAAATGATATAAAAAAAAACACAATATATCTATATCATGAAATGTATTATTTATTATATACAAAAGTTTCAAATTATAAAATTATAATTTGTATAAATAAAAAAGTAGAAAAATAATATATTGGCTTAAACTAATAAGTAACGTATTGTATTTGAAAAATATCAACAACTTTATAATATATGAAATTAAATAACAATAAAATATGATAATTACAAGTAAAATTAATATTACACATTTATTTATTTTTATTATTAGTATATATCAAAATGTTTAATAATATGTGATAACTGGGGAAGAACTATTCTTTTTATTTACTTTTACATTTTTTATGAATATATAGTTTATGTTTTTAATTGGCTTAAAATAATATGTATAGTAAAGTTTTGGTAATAGAAAAGTTAATTTATTATTTAACCTTGATTTTATTTAAATAGTGATACTCCATATAAAACAATAGATGTACTAAATGAATTTATCACTCATATTATCAACTATTGATAATAAATATTTTTTATTATAGTGCTACAGGGTAAAATAAACAAACACTTTTTTAAATCAATATTATTATATTGCCATAAGGAATAGGTATACAATGTCAATGTATATACAACAATGGCATTAAGGCACATCTACACTAACAATCTCCCACTTGCACTAATACCATTCACTATAATATCTAAGGCCCATCTTTTCAAGATGCCAATCTAATTGTAGTTGGGTAAGTGCTTTAGTTAGTGGATTAGCCACATTTTTGACTGAAACTACCTTTCGCACGAGCACATTTTCCTTTCCTGGCTACAAGTTCCTTGATAATATGAAAGCGCCTTTCTATGTATTTGGATTTCTGGTGAGACCTCAGTTCTTTTGCTAAAGCAATGCCTCCATTATTGTCATAGAAGAGAGAGATCCTGACTCAATGCAAGGAACAACTCCTAGTTCAATGATGAATTTTTAAATTCAAATAACTTCCTTAGTAGCATCTGATACAACTATATACTCGTCTTTTAAAGTGGAATCAATAGTGGTACTCTGTTTGGAACTCTTCTAACTCATTAAACCTCTATTACAAGTGAACACAAACCCAAAAATAGCCTTTTCTATTATCCATATTTACCTGAAAGTCAAAATATGTGAAACCTACAAGCTCTCAGTCACCTCCTCCATAAGTCAAGACTAAATCCTTATTTTTTCTCAACTACTTAAAAATAGCCTTAACCCACATAGTGCTCCAAGTTTGGGTTGGAATAAAACTTACTAGTCATGCTAACAACATAAGCAATATCCGGTCTCGTATACAATATAACACATCAAACTCCCTATAGTTGAAGCATAAGGAATTTTATGTTAGTAATGTGCCCTAGGCCAATTATGTAACAACCATATTTTGACTTTATCATATTTTCATTTTATTAATAAAGGGGCATTTCCATAAGCATTTGTTAATTCTAAAAGTTCCTTGAATAGTAAGTCTGCCTAATGTCATCAAGTTTGTCACTTGATAGTAGAACTCTTCAGTGAAACTTGAATTCTATTCTAAATTATCCCTAATTGGTCATTGTTGTTGGAACAATAATGATGAAGACTAGTATGATGTTGACTGAAGATTATATTTTACTAATCATGTATAAGTCAACTCATTGGTACATATTTGAGAAATGATGCACGTGATGAACCCACTGTGAGAATACTACATGGATAATTATCATAAGTAATTCTCATCACATTAGTATTATTTAAGTCATCTGACTTGAAATCACCATGGTTTCCTACGTAATAAGTTACGTATTTTGACACATTCTAGCATTATCTTTAATAGGATGATAGAATAGGTTGTTAGTATGAGTTATATGAGGAATATGAGTGATTAAAAAGGAATTTGTCCCTCATTTGTTATGAGAAGATATCTATAGGCCTCTTGATCAGTTAGATTGAGGAATAATGCATGGCCATGCTGGAGTGAGTTGATAAGGAATTATTAATATCAGTCTACTTATGATCGAGAAATAGTATGATTGAATAATATAAGGATGGCATAAACCATACCTTATGTTCAATTAAAATATCACGTGACAAGAGGACTATAATACTTATTGTGGATTAAGTTATGTCGGATTACTAGGCTTCACACAACTTGGGAACTCAAGGCCGCTTATAATTTGTGGGCTAGAATTGGGATTTTAGGCTTACTACCAACGTTGTGTGAACCTACAGGGTCACACAATAAGAACAGGCCCAAAGCGGACTTGGGTTAATATACCTAGTGAAAATTGTCTCTAGATAAAATATATATATATATATATATATTTATTTATTTTCTTATATTTAAAATAATTAATATACCAAAATGATTTTGGTAAGTGAAAGGTTTGAAAAAACCCTAGATTAGATGTGTATATATACATTTTTTTTTATCTAGAGTTTATATCAATTCTTTTTCACTTATTGTTAGTTCTTTTGAGAAATGAAAACAAATATACACAGAGAGAAATTTGAGGTTTTTAAGAAAAGGTGCGAGCACACCAACACCACTTTTAGTTATCTTGTTCGCGTGGATACTAGTAGAGGATGTAGCTGAATTAGCAATGTCTTGATTCGATAAGAAATACTAAAAGCTTGAGGTAGGGTGTTACTGGCATGAAACACCTCTCATCCTTCCTATTGTATCCTTCCAATCGTCTTGCCTATTTTTGTCCGTGGTAAGATTTTAGAACCCACTTGAATCGATTTAATCAAATTACATGGATCCTATGAGGGTTCTTGTGATTAAAATTTTTTATTTCCGCTGTGTGTATGTATCATGAAGCCCAACATTTTAGCCATCTCCTATATTTCTTTGGGTATCTTTGGTGACATTTTCTTGTATAGGTGGATTCTATGCTTAAATGGTAATAATCCTCTCTTGGAATCGAGCATATTGAACGTCATAAACACATTTGCTAAACAAAGACTTTAGGATAATCCTATAATTCTCTTTGATTTATCTCTATATACTTGAAGTTTGAGAGTATAAGTTACTTCCCCTAAGTCATTCATTGAGAAGATTTTATACAACAATAATTTTATAGAGGTAAGCATATCGACATTATTATAAATCAATAAAATGTCATCAACATACAAAATAAGGAAAGTGAGTTGGCTCCCATTAACCTTTTTGTAAACATATGGCTCATTCTTGTTCTTAATGAAACCATGAGAACAAATAGCCTTATCAAAATGATGATTCTAACTCCTCAAAGATTGCTTTAAACCATAAATAGATTGATTAAACTTGCAAACTTTTGAGTCATTGTCATACCTTGAAATTTCATTGTCCCAAAAAGGTCTGAAGATGAAAACAATGATAAAAGTTTGTTCGATTTGTATTGCCTCTAAAGTGTGCAAGAGCTTAAAAAAAATATTCAAAAACCCTAAATTGGACTTCCAGGATGAAAAGTCAGACTCCGAATCATTGAATCAAGTCTCAATCTTACGAAACACGAACTCCTGGAAGGGAAAACTGTGCATCTTAAGAAAAGATACAACTTGTCAGTTTGATGCTTGTCTTATGAGATCAAGGTTTGATTCTGTGAAAATAAAAGTTGATTTTAGCAAAATGGACATCACGAACGTGTTCGAAAAGTCTGAAAACCTGAAAAATGACCTCGGCCTTGTCGAAATCAACCCCAAAATGTTAAAAATGTGTCAGTGTGCCTTGAAGAGGGCATGGCCTGCACCTAAAGGGTGTGGCAGACCCTCAGAGGGCGTGATAGGGCATGTGGTACACCCTCTTAAGGTGTGATATGCACCTTTAAGGTGTGTCACGCACCTCAGATGCGCGCCCGGTGTGTGGAACATCCTTTTTTTGCCTATTAATAGGACCCTGGACCACATTTTTTAGGGGAGAAAAAAAATACACTGAAACTCTACCAAATTGAAGACTCTGAAAGCCTATTTCACACATCTCTAGCTTGTCTTACTCGTTCCCCTAGGATTTTTAGACCAATCCTAACCAAATTGAGCCTCATCTTTGTCAAAGCACGCTTCAAAGGTATATAAATCTACATTCTAATGTCATTTTAAACCTCTCGATGAGGAAAACTTGATCTTTATGTGAAGCAAAAGCTTCGAAAAACACACACATAAGCTCAATCAAATATGAGGACCAAACAATCATTTTTGCACATTTATTTTACTATTCTGCATTTTTACTTTATCGTCGCCAGCAGTTGAGAAATTGTTGTGATTGTGTGATGAGACTGGCAATTTGCATGTTGATTGAATAATCTCTGCTTTGTTTTCCTCATAATAAACTTTCATTTTGCATCCTCTAGCTCCGAAAAGTGAAAAATCACAAAAAACATCATTTTTGCATCAGATTTGCATTTTTCATTATCCCTACATCATTTTTGTCATAAAAATAATATTTCTATCATAAAATTCACATTTTTTATGTGAATTCTACATTTCATGAATAAAAATATCATTTTTTGTATCCAGTTTGCATCTTTATTTTAAAAAATACAAAATTTATCACTTTTACATCACCTCTGCATCTTTTACATGCTTTGTGTATTTTCTTGATGAAAATCATGTCCAAACACTCATTTTTAGATTATTCATGTAGCTTATGTGAAAAATGATGATTTTTCACATAAAGTTTGCATTTTACATCTAGTGAGCAATCAAAATTGTCATTTCAAAAAAAAAAAAATCTTTAATTCTGCACTACAATTGCATTCTTTGCCATTTTAAAGCAAATCTATCGCTTGTCATGCTCAAAATCATCTTTTTCATGTCATTGCATCAAAACTGCATCTTTGCATCAGAACTATATCTTTTATACTCTCTAAACATGAAAAAAGTATTTTCCCTCACTTTTGTATTAAAATGCATCCAATAAAGTGAGAGATAGAGCCTCCATTTCATGGTCTAATGATACAACGGTGCATTTCCGCTTATTTTCTCATCATGTAGAAATGTTTTATCATTTTAGTAATCATTTTATTTTCATTTCAATAATCTTGCAAGTGCACATAACTATATGCATCTATATGCTTATTTACAATTCATTGATCAAGCATCTCTTGCTATTTACTGTCCTAGTGGATGAATGGGTGAAATCACACATAGTTGTGCTAACTTCTATTTTGCAAGTGTATTCTAGCTTAGGACTAGATTTATATTTTCACACTTTTTTCTCTTTCAAATGTATTTACTAGGAAAGCCTTGTAATAATTGTAATCAATCTTTTTACTTTCCGTTTATCATGTTTTGTGTGAATGTGCATAGAAACTGTCATTCCGAAATTGAGTAATGTATAATGAGAAATAGCCAAAAAGTAGATGCGATCTCCCGAACCTAGAATCTCTACTAGGGATGATACTCGTTGAGTGACCCGATGCCGTCCTTACATTTTTTCTGATTTTCTAAAAATTTGGCGGTGACTCCACAAACATAAAGCATCTCACATCCCCTTGAGGCCAATCATTTGTCCCTGTCCCATAAACAAAATAGATGTCCTTTTAGTAAAGTTGCCACATCCTAAATGGATAAACAGATAAAAAGAGTAGAACTAGAGTTTCGCTCCCCTATCGAAATTTTTTGATCGCTCATAGTGGCGACTCCACTGGGGATGCTAATTAGAGAGATCAATTCAAAAATGGCTATTTCTTATTAAATAATTCTTAATCATATGGAGCCCTTCACCACTGTATATTGCACAACACATCACATGTGCACCACTAGTCCCTATCAACCAATAATAATGGAAAGTGATCCACTATGATTCCACACGAGTCATAGGGTGACCGATTTGGATTTGTCACCTTTAGCCTTTACTCGTGGTTTCACCAGACTCATCTGACCAGAGTCTGTGACCTAGTTTAATCCGAGTTATCAAAAGAACGCTAGACTTACTGATCGGAGTATGTAACCCTAGTTATAGGAGGGCATTCTTGCTAAAAGAGCCCTTAGCCTTATACCCTTGACTCAGCTCATATAAATAAACCAATAGAAACTTCACTTAAGATCCCACAAAGCTTTGCATGCTAACCTGTCTTGATGTTGTTCGTTTGACCTAACATTTATAAATGTTTTGACACCTCTAGTTTCTACCATCAATTGGCATCATCCCGACAGTTCTTATAGACTGCTCACACTTAGACTAGTGTGATCCTCATTCACCTTGTGCAAGCCTGATGCATGAGGAATGATGAGAATTATAAACCTCAGTATAAATAGCCTATAAGAATTGGTGGATAGTGGCATCTTTTGACCGTAGAACCTACAAAGCGTCATCCATTTGTCCTTATCAGATTAAGTGAATGGATTGGGAATCCGACTAGATTGCAGACATTTATGTTAAAAGAATCAAATTGTAAACCATCGAACAATACTTTCATGCCTTTTGGTAAAGATATTGAATATCGATATGGGGACACAAACTTAGACCCCTTCTGTTGACCATAGCCCCTACGCATGCTGGCGCGTATGGACTATGGATGCCTTTTGTGACCTGATGATCGGTCCCCACATTGACATTATATGCTTACCTTGAGTGGATTTCTATATCATTCCTTAGCTTACCTTCTGATTCTAAATCAATAACAAATTGAAATAGCTTTGTCTGAGAGTGGAGCCATAGTTCGCTGCTGACTATTGGGTCAAAACCCACCTAGGAAAGAGACTGAATAACCACGTGGAGTAATAAGGTTTGAAGTGAGAGCTTAGTTATGATTGGTTTGTTCCTTGTGCAGGAAACACTAACCAACTTTAATTCTCTTCAAACCATGCATACATAACATACATATAAACAACATATACTAACCATGTTTTTTTTTTTGCAGCCATTTTGCATTCATCATAACAAGACTACATGAGCACACCATGCATACATGCTTACCCTGTTCTTTTGCAGGACCATATCATGCGTACATCATTTATCTTATGTTTATTTTGTCTTGCTAATGTATAGAAATACAGCTCTATTTGACACAATCCTAACATGAATGATCATGAGGCTAGCTCCTCTCAACAAAATAATGGGAGAATGAGGGAAAAGATCTAAAGTTTACTCGATGACGACATTATGGTCGAAAACCTCTAAGCTTAAATAAGTATTACTAGACACTTCCTCCACAATCTTGATAATGCCGACTGAAAGAGCCTATAACCATTTAGAATGTTTGCATTAAGACCTTTCAGCATGTATACCTCGACTGTGACTTCCTGCGTGCAACTATCTTACTTTAGGATCTATATGAGCATATGTTTCAATTTAATACCTCGAGATATGCTCATTGTATAAAGAATTAAACACCATAGCAGGGCAAACTCCTACTGAAAAGGAAGAAGAAATTTTTATCAATCAGAATGTTGAGTATCTAGGACTAGGTTCAGCACTTCTCGACTTAAGCCCACAGAAACTTAATGAAGTAGTCACCGCAGATAGGTGACTGATTCCCATATAACTCTTAGGGGCCTGTAGCACTAAAAGGCTTAGCAACCTGTCCTGGGCATGTATCCTCTCTTGCTATCTCTTCCTCCAATACTTCACCACATCACATGATGGACTAGGGGACTAAACGATACTACAAGTAGTTAAGGGTGTTGAATGCGGAATGACCCCTTTCCCACTAATCCTAGCTGAGACCATACAAGGCCTATATGACTTCAGAACTAAAAAATGCTCAGATTTTACCAAAAGCCTGCTACTCATCAAAATTTGGCTATAAGAAAATCTAAGTGCTTCAGAAAACCTTCTGGAAACTGGATCAACCAACCAAGAAACCATCAAGAAAGACACCTTAAGGAAATTAATGGGCACTCTGCACATATTTCGATCGAAGAATGGATCGAATGGATAAAAACCATCTCGAAGAAATAGATAACTTAGACATGCCCTAGGTGGAGAATAGAGCATGTGACTTTGTGCACATATGTGAATTGTGTGACAATCTCAGGATTCAGATCATGCACCCATTATTATCCAGCACTGGTAACAAGGTAGTATGGGGTAATACAACATGTACCATTAGGGCCAACAGACTTCATAGGTGGCAGACTGTCTCAGAGATTCATCAATCATTTTAGAACAACATGGCGAAGGCGAATTGATAAGTGCTAAAAATATTAGATTTTGAGCACTAATTAGTTAAGTTTTATGTATTTAAAGTCTAGGATAATAATAAATATTGATATGTTTTATGTTAAAATTGATTGAGTATAGATTTTTACATATTTCTAGTATTTTATTATGTTTTTATTAGTTTTTAGTTGCATTTTATGTTTTTCTATGTTGTTTTGGTAGGTATGCCTTTGGGCTAATTCAACCTCTGAGATTTCAATGAAGATTTTGACATCTTTAAAGTTTTATAATGATAAAGTAATCTTCTAGACATTTGAAGTAGACATCTTAAGCTTTCTTAATTCGGCTTATTTATCAAAATCAGAGTTTGTTTGGGTTTTCAAATCTTAAGTCAAAGTTAGCATATACAGCTTTCATTTCAGGTTGCATAGCTCTTAATATTTCAGTGATATCTTGAGCAACAGAGGTTTAATTGAGATGATTCAAGATGTTTTGGAAAGCTTACTTCTATACTACAACGTTCATGGAGGGCAAAAACTCTAATTCTATGTTTATTAATGCGAAAATTAGGTAGCAAGCCAAAGTTTGCTGATGCATGGCCATGCACATGGGTGTGCACGACCATACCTGATTCGATGATTTCTAAGGTTCTAGTGATGTACAGTCATGCATATAAAAGTTCACAGCCATGCACAACTACAAAAATTCAAATTTAGGAAGTTTACTTTACTTTTTTAATAGAACAATTATAAATAGTCTTATTTTGCCTCTTTTTAGAGAGGTTGGCTGGTATGGAACACAACATAATTCACTTTTATTTTTAAGAAGAACAATTTTATTTTATTTTTCATTTGATTTTTGTTATCTACTCAAGAATTATGAAGAGTAGAAGATTGAAGAACAATTGCAAACAATATTCAAGAGAAGAGGAATAAAAAGGGTCCTTCTAATTATTTTTGTACTTTATTTGATATTGTATGTTGTTTATGTCTGCTATTTTCAATTATTCTTCTTCTTTTCTCTTTTCAATTTCCATGAGTAGCTAAATTAATAGTTCAGCTTTTAGACCCGGCTCAAGAATGAACTTAATTGGTTGAATTCCTCATTACTAAACATATAATCCATGGTTATTATTGAACTTAATGTTTAGATAGGCTTAATCACCCTAGGAATTGAACTAGACAATAGGGTTAGATAGAATGAAGATCCCTATTCAGAAAAAAATAATAATCTATTAATTAATTAAATTGGTTGAGAGACAGTTTGGTTGCTAGTATTTCTTGAAAGGTTTGGCTTAACTATCGAGAATAATTAATTGCTTGAGTAGCGAGAGTTAATCACTTAGGTAATTGTTGTGATCGATAAAATTGTGCGAGTGCTCAAGAGATACTTTCATATGTCTAAAGATGCTTAGGAAATGGAATAAATTCATAAGTGATAAGGAGATTAACATGACTTTTTTTTATAAAATTGAGCCAGGGATAAAAACCCTAACATTCATTTAATTGATAAATTTTAGAGTAGTTTAATTGTGTTTTCTTCAATTAGTTTAATTTTTAGCAAAAATCTCTTTCGACTGTCTAAACAAATAAACATAAAGAGTAGTTCAATACTTAACATCCACTCCCTATGGGATCAATATTTTTACTACTTAGACGACTCTGTGTGCTAGCGGATTGTATGCACCAAGTTTTTAGCGCCATTACTAGGGAGTGATAAGTTGATATTGTGATAAAACTTATGTTGTTTGATTTAGATTTTTTTTTTAATTTTTTTAGTTTGCATTATTTTTAGCTTTTCTAGTTTTCCATTGTCTTTATAAGAAGCTTTGCTAGTGCATGCGCTTAATGCGTAATACAACTAGAAGGGTGATTTATTGATATCTCTAGATACTGAAATTAATAGAACTTTTTGCAAGAGATTGAGGAGATAAAGGAGCACGATGAACGAAGCTGAAAATGGAGTTACTGATTAAGATCCACCACCTGCTCGATAGCCAGAAAATTAAAATAGACACAACGTGCAGAGAACGATGAGATATTTTATTTGTCTACATTTGCAGGGAGATCAGAACCCTATTATGAGATCGGTAGTTACTGCTAATCATTTTGAAATCAAGCCGACCATGATTCAAATGATTCAGAACTTCTAATTCAATGGATTACCTCAGGAAGATCCAATAGGCCATATGATAAGATTCTTGGAGTATTGTTCGACTTTCAGAATGAATGGGGTGCAACCAGAAGCTATCAGGTTGATAATTTTTCCTTTCTCACTCATTAATAGGGCGAAAAGATGGTTTACTAGTCTGCCACCTAACTTCATCAATACATGGCAGGAGATGTATAAATCATTTTTTAATAAATACTTCCCACTTGCAAAAGTTATGAGAATCAGAAATGAGATCAATTCATTCTATCAGAGGGAGGATGAAAGCTTTTATGAGTGTTGGGATAGATTCAAAGACCTTTAGAGGCAATGTCCACCACATTTGATACCTTCTTGGGATGTGGCTCAATCTTTTTACAAGGGTATGAATCCATCAGTCAAAGTCAACATAGATGCAGCTATTAGAGGGACAATCATGTCTAAGACAACAGAGGATGCGTTAGATATTTTTAAGGAGATGGCAAATACAAAGAGTTTGTGGTCTAATAAGAGAGCTACACCAATAAAAGAGGTGCACTAGAACTGGATGGATTGAATATGTTGAATGCAAAATTGGATGCCTTGATAAAAAGAATGGACAAAATGAATATTAGTGCAATTTCTTCTTTAGCTCTTTCAGCTTATGAGCTTTGTCATGGTGGACATCCTACAATTGAGTGCCAATTCATACAGATTTTATCCATGGAGAATATGAACTATGTGGGATATTTCAACAAGGGTCAATAACAAAATCCTATGCTAGGTAATACATATAACCCAAGTTGGACAAATCATCCAAACTTCTTATGGAATAATCAAGGAAGTAATCAGTGGATACCTAAAGTACCACCAAGTTTTGGAGGGTCTAATGCTTATCAGGATCAAGGTCAATTCTATTTTCAATAAAAGAAAGCTTCTTCTTCTTCATCTTCTTTAAAAAGTAAAATGGAGAAATTCTTGGACATGATGGCAACCAAGATGAATCAGCAAGATAAGGCAATAAAAAGGCTTGAAGGTAGATTTGAGCAGATTCATCAAGATAACCAACTCATGTTCATAAATCATTCATCCTTAATCCATGACTTGGAGATGCAGATGGGACAATTGGCCAACTCCTTATCCATAAGAAATCAAGGGACTCTTCCCAGTAATGCAGAGAAGAATCCTAAGCAGTATGTTAAAGCAATTACCTTGAGAAAAGGGATAGAACTACAACCACTGAAGCAAATGGTGAATACTCAAGATGAGGCTCAAAAGGAGGATCAAAAGGAAGAAAAAGATAAAGAGAAAATAACTAATGAAACTGAAACACAAGTAGAAAAGGAAGTAGACGAGAAGAATAAGGAATAAAAGAAAGAAGTAAATCTTTGTGAGCCACGTGTTCCATTTCCTCAAAGACTTAGAAAGCAAAAGCATGATTAATAATTTGCTAAATTCTTGGAGATGTTTAATAAGCTACACATAAATATACCATTGGTGGAAGCAATTGCACGAATGCCCAAATATACTAAATTCTTGATGGAGCTTATTTCTAATAAGTAGAAGTTACAAGAGTTTGAGACTATTATACTTAATAAGGAGTGTAGTGCCATCATTTCAAACAAACTTCCACTAAAGAGTAAACATCTAGGGAGTCTTACTATACCTTGCTCTATTAGTAATTTAAATTTTCAAAAAGCTCTTTGTGATTTAGGTGCTTCTATTGATTTAATGCCTTTATCTATTTATAGGAAGCTTGGTTTAGGGGAAGTAAAAGCAACAAACATCTGTTTGTAGCTTGCAAACAGAACAATATAGAAGCCTCAACGAATAGTAGAAGATATGCTAGTTAAAGTGGGAAAATTCATCCAGGGATTCTTACTAGACCTTGCTCTACTAGTAATTTAAATTGTCAAAAAGTGCTTTGTGATTTAGGCGCTTCTATTAATTTAATGCCTTTATCTATTTATAAGAAGCTTGGTTTGGGGGAAGTAAAAGTAACAAACATCCGTTTATAGCTTGCAGACAGAACAATATAGAAGCCTCAAGGACTAGTAGAAGACGTGCTAGTCAAAGTGGGAAAATTCATCTTTCCAATGGATTTTGTGGTATTAGATTTTGAGGAAGATGAAGATGTGCCTTTGATCCTTAGAATGCCTTTCATGTACACTGCTAGGGCTATCATAGATGTATATGATGGAACTCTCACATTGAGAGTAGGTGAGGATAGTTGTAAATTTAATATGTACCAAGGTATGAAACAACCTTCTAACTCTGATAATTGCATGAGAATTGATGTCATTAATGATTGTGTGAGTGAAGTCCAACAAAGGAGGTTGGCAAAATCTTGTGATTTGGAGGATGTAGAGAAGTGTTTACAAGTACAATCTCACTATGAAGAAGGCCTTCTCAAATACAAAAATACAATTACCCAATGTGAAAGCTCAAGGATTTACAAAGAAAAAACAAAGAAGTGGCATGTGTAGACGGCGGGGTTTAGCGCGCGCCCAAGTTTCTTGCAACCGCGACACTGTTTAAGCTCAGGGCTTTAGGGAACACACCACTATATCACATAGACATAGCGTGGAGATGATGGAGTCGCCACCCAGGGTAATAACTGGGACAAAATAGGAGGTGGTACTCGATTCTCTAAAAGAAAGCTAGCACCACAACTAGGAAATTCTGGATTCGGAATACTAACTTCTCTTAGTCTCGTGTTCTTTTAGAATTAT
>CATIWK010228269.1:0-18100 GCA_949634005.1 Mallotus japonicus
TTCAATGACCAAAGTGAAATAATCCAAGTATCTATGTGGTCTAATATACATGATATATAGGTAAAATTTTCAAGTTAATTTGTACCAATATAGTTTTTTTTTTTTTTGTCTCCCTTAATTTTCTGGAGCTCACTTGAATAAAAATAAGTTTAATATACATGTAATTTTTTAAATTTGATGCTTTTTTGTTAATTTATTCTTTGTTAAAAACGTAATTTATAAAATTTTTAACGAATTTACGTGTTTAAATATTGTTTTATTCAACTTAGAAGAGTATCATTTTACACATCGTTAATAGCATTAAATGTGTTCAATAAGTATTATTTTTAATAAATTTAAGTGTTTAAATAGTTAATTTGTAAGTTGAAAAGCAAATTGATAAATAATGCTAAATTAAAGGGGTCTGGTTATGTATTGGGCCATAAAAATAATTACATCTTTTCTTTCTAAATTTTAATATCTAACTCAAGTGGTTAAGAATAAAATTTATTATTCTTCTCAATAATGTAAATGTAATTTTAGAATCAACATTAAAAAGATATAATACATTAAGCCAATATAGAGTTATACTCTTAAAATCATCTAGCAAAAAAGAAAAAAAATTTCGTGCAATAATAAAATGCTAAATTCTGTTTTTACAATAAAAAAAAGTATGTCTTTACCAATAACTATTAGAATCAACTAGTTCATCACGAATAGTTCAAATGGTAAAAGGTGTGAATATTTTGTTGAAAAGAGTAGGGTTGAACCCCCCATCCCCCTCTCTTTTCCTTGTGGTGTTGGCAATTAATTATCTTTACTAGTTGTTCAAAAAAAAAATTAGTAAAAGATTGTTCTACTTTAAGTAACATTTTCAGGTTTAAGTTGTGGTGTAATCATGTTAAATTAATTATTCGAATATTTTTATTGTCTTTGTGATCCTAGTTTAGTCAAATCGAATAGTTAGAATATAATAAATTATGAATACGGATAATTTAGTGCAAAAAAAATTACTTTTTTTCTTCCTTATTATTAGATTCATAATATAACGTTGTAGTTATGTAGAAGATGAAAATAAATCCTTGGGGAAAATGATAACTAATGCATTAAAAATATGGCAGTTACATGTACTTTAAGGCCAATAATAATGAGGTGCATTATGCTTAAAAAAAAAAAAAAAAAAAAAAACATGTTCTGAAAATAAATCCTTGGGAGTGTTGAATACATAGTTAGAAGTGTGTTTTAGTGAGACCACCATTGGATTAGCTTCAGCTACTTCTACTTCTACACAAGTAGACAATGGATGACCCTAAAACTACATTTTAAAGCCCACCAACAAACCTAATTTGTGAGTTGTGCTGGTTCCTCTTGGTGTTTCCAAGCCCACTCCAAGGCTAAAACTAAGACCTGGGCTTAACTAATGAATCATTAGACACAACTAGATTAGTAGTAAACGAAAAAAATATTGAAAGAAAATCATTTATAAAAATACAAATAAATAAAAAGGATCCATTTTCTTTTGACAACATTGATTGTTAATTTTTTTAAATAACTAGTATAAATGGTTAAATTTTCAACATCATAAGGAGAGAGAAGGGGAGTGGGAGGTTCAAACTCTGTTCTCTTCAATTGGATGTTCACATCTTTTGCCACTTGAATTACTCGTAGGGGACAACATTGATTATTATTTAGAAATAATTAGTTAACAAGATTAATAAAATATTATCATTTTCTTTCTTTCATATAGGTTAAGAGTTCGATTTTTGTTTTTCCCTCTCTAATTCAGAGTATCATCATCATTTTCGCTATACGCCAAAGAAATCCATATATGAAATATAAAAAACTATCATGAGCAGTGTTTTAACTAGAGATCTGTGCTTATAATGGTGAACTTGATATTTGAAAATGCCAAGGACATACAATGAATTCATTAGCCTAAAGTCCCAAAATATTTAGCCCCTAGCAAGAGTAGTCTTGGTGAGTCCTTCAATTAAAAGGTATATTGGCTATTTGATGCTAAGAAATCAAAAGAAATATTAGGTTGGACCATCCAATAACTCCAACACATTAAACCTAGTCTTAGGACCATCTCATTTTGCAGTCCAATTTCATTTCAACCAGATGATAATTATCTAAGAAAACAAAAGACCCTTGCATGTAATCATGGTAAAAATAGTGAATGAATCTGTCGCTCTCAAATGGGTGATGACAAAATTTAAAATTTACCCTACATTTAAGGATCTAATTGATAGGTTTCTAGCCAATTGCACAGGTAATAATGACATTTTTCCCCTCCAAAAATGTGATAGTGATTAAAAGAATAATGAGTTTCCATGGAGAAAAATCACATGCATTGAAGTTTTTTTTTCCCTAAAAATAAGCTGGATTTGCAATCAATTTCTTTGTAAATGATGAGTCAAAATTGTTTTCTTGCAAATTCATTTCTTATTTATTTCAAGTAAATAAATGTTGTAAAATAACCTGGACTTGGAGTTTCCAACAAACAATCAATTTGAAAGTTCAGCTTTTTGCATACAATCTAAGCTATAAATCTGGAGCATTGATTTCTCTTAAACGGGTTAAAGAAACAAACAACAGGCATTATATATCAAGCCAGCCAACAGGAAACCAATTCACCGTCTAAAAAGGAGCCAATAAAGAAAGAGGGAGGTACAGGACATGAAGGGCAGACCTAAAAGACATGGGCTATGGCATACTATATAAGAAGTGGTCCTTACTAAGCTGAATATACTTTAAATTAAAAACAATTTGCATAAACAACAACAACAAAAACAACAGGATAGAGAAGGGGCTGTCCTGTTAAAATACCAGATCAGCTGCCAGCTTCCAGTGGTCCAAAACAACCAAAAAAAAAAGGTTGGAGAGATGTGGGGGAGGTTTGAAAATAAACTTAAAAACCTGTTGAAAGATGAATATTTAATGGTCAAGGCTCACCTTGCAGGTGTAAAATTTAATAGAGAAACTCATGCACGCCACTTTTCCAGCTTGAATAGAAGCCAATTTCACCAAAGATACCCCGAAGTTGATGATAACTATAATTGTACATGGGCGGCGCCGGATATGGTGGACCAATGTCTACCATTCTTATAGCCATAAATCCTTCATGGTAAGTGCAAGGAGTGAATAGAAGAAGAAGCCAATTAAAAGTTATCCAGCAAGTTCTAAAAGTATATATACAGCATCTTATCTCATCACACGGATCAAATAGTTACCTAAACAGTATAAAGAGATGGTCATTTAATGTTGGGCAGAAGCAAAGCATATTTATTGTTCTTGGGGCTGCTTGCCCTTCCAAATAGACTTGAGAAAAAATAAATAAATAAAGGACTAATAGACATGTAGAAGCAATTGCTGCAAACTGTTTAGGCTCCATTCGGCTACCTTGCTAAACCAGGGTCTTAGCAGTTTCTTTTTCCTTAATGATAGACACTCAATAATAGCCTTAGTTCAGTACATTACTTGGAGGCTTTTGTAGGTAAAGATGCCTTAAACACATCAAGTTCTCCAGGTGGGTATACATCTGTCCAGGGAAAAATAAATTGTGCAGATTCAAGATGCATTCTAAGAACTAATAATGTAATCAGTTGTCTAACAGTTGAAAGTCTATTGCAATTATGAACATTTCTACGTGCCTTAACTTGAGAGAAAGTTATCACCTTTCTGCTATATGAAAGTTGCTAAATCGAATATTAAAAAATTTAAGAAGCCAAGATTTTCATACCTCTGGTCGATACCAACCTTAGCACAAAACAGTCCAGCATGAAACAAGGTCTATGGACCCAGCTAGAGAGTGTGTGTGTGTGCAGGTAATAGTTGAAAAAGTGAACTTTACAAGTAGAGGATGATGCACCTCAATTCAAGCTGGGATCATCTTAAAGCCAAACACAAGATGTTATAAAACAAGCAACAGAAAGTCTATAAGGACTGACCAACACAATTGCAACCATTACTAGGCAAATAGGTTACTTGTTCTTGACAATTTAGCCAGCCTTCCCATTTCAACTATTAGCAACATTGAATGCAGTGAATTGGTTAAATCAGCTAAATGCTAAGATCCATCAGAAAAAATTATTCACAAACAGATTATTTAACAGAACTCTGAAAAACAGCAAATATATCCAGTATCCCAGCAAGTAAAACTAAAAATAAAATAATGCAGGGGAGAGTTAACAATATACAAGGAAATGAATTGCAGGGAAGAAATAACAATCTACAGCCAGAAGGTGTTTAATTAACATTGATATTAAAGTTAAGCACTGGCAAACAATCAGGATAAATCCAAAATACTGCACATAGAGATCCAGCCACAATTAGGGCTCAGCAAAAACCGACCATGCCCGAATTTCCGAACCGACCCGACCCAACCTGAAATTTGGGCATGATTCGGTTTCCGAGAATATGGAAAGGCCGGTTCGGTTGATGAAGTAAGGAATATCGGTTTTTCGGTTATCGGGTCGGGTAGGATATCCATTAACCCGAACCGACCGAATTTCCGATATTTTATATTAAATAATATATATAAACGACGCCGTTTGAGGTAGGGGTTGGGACTATAAATTGAAAAACCCTACCCCTTCCTCTCATTTCTCTTCTCTCCACAGACGCACCTCGGCCTCTTCAACTCATCTCCTCTCTAACCTTAACCCTAATCCCTACCCCTAAATCATTGCTTATCTACATATTACTACACTAACTCCTCACTAAATCAAACCCTAACCCTTAATCACTCACCATAATCACGCACTGGTCTCTGTTAATCGTCGCTCTATGTAATCGATTTGATTACTTCAGTCTCTTTACTTTAAACTCTCCCTTTTTTTTATAACACGAACACATCAGATCATTCATTTCATATCTGTTTGTGTTGGTAATTTCTGTGTTCTTCTTCTATTTAGTTGATGAATTTTTCTGTGTTCTTTGGGTGGAAGCTTTAAACAGCGTTCTAATTTCTCTATGTTCTTTGTTATTGATCTGTTGAAATTTTTTGTTTCTGGCTATTTTCATGCAAAAAAATTAATTATTTTTATAGATCTGTTACATTTGTATATTATGTGTAGGTTTATTTATGTTTTTTTTTTTTTTATTTGTTTACTTTTTTGATAGATCTGAAGGTTTTAAAAGCAAAAGGTTTATTTGGTTTGATTTTAGTGTTTGTTAATTTTTTTTAGATCATTAAATAAAAACGTTTATTTGGTTTATATTTTTAGTTTTGTTTAATTTTTTTTTATATTTGTTGTTTTAAAAGGTTTAGTTGGTTTTTTTTAGTATTTGTTAAATTTTTTTTAGATCTTATATTTAAAAACGTTTATTTGGTTTTAATTTTTTTAGTATTTGTTGAATTTTTTAATAGATCTAATGTTGTAAATTGATTATTTGGTATTTTGGTTTGTTTTTATAAATTATTTAATTTTATATATATATGATATTTAAACACGTTTATTTGGTTTTTATTTTTTAGTTTTTGTTTAATTTTTTTATATATATGATGAATAAAAAGAGTTACTCCCTCCGTCCCATAATATTTGGTAAAATTTCCTTTTAGGGATGTCCCAAAATTTTGTCCACTTTCCATTATAGGATGGAAGTTGATTAAACAAATGTTTGTAACACCCTTATTAATTACATTGATAATACCACTAATTTTTGACTTTGAATATATTTAATAAATATGTTGAAGTTCCAATGCCATTTTACTTGAATATATTATTTTTATTATCACTATTTTTATATAACTATCCATCTACTCTTAATATTTGGGGCTAAGATTAGGCCTAATTTTTCTATTTTGGTGGGATTTTTTTATGTTTTCTTAAAATTTTGCCATTTCTTTGTCAAATACTAGTGCAAAATCTTTTTGGCGGTATTTTCAATTTTTTTGTTGTAATAGTGACGTTTAATTTCTAAATACTACTAATGCAAATTTTTTTTATTAAATATTGGTGGTATTTTTTCAAATTAATAAGATATTTTTTTTGAGAATTTAATAACCTAAAACACACACACACACAGAGCACAGTGACACCACATTGTAATCTTAAGTTGTAATCTTAAGATATTTAAGGTATTTAATTCACTATGAGTTGTAATCTTATAAACAACATTAAATAAGCATTATTTTGTAAAATGTTTCATAGTTGATGAAATAAAAAGTATTAATAGGGGTATTTTAGTAACAAAATGGTAAAACTACACAAAATAACTATAATTAACTAATTTTCTTAATCTGTGTGTAGAAGCAACTTTGCCAAATATTATGGGACGGAGAGAGTAATTTGAAGAGATGAATAATAAATAATATTAAATGTAACATATTAAAATTCTAAAAATAAGTTAATACATATAATAGTCATTAAAGATATAAAGACTAACAATTGTAAATTATTTTATCAAACATTTAATATTAATAAGTTATTAGCTACCAATATAAGTTGTTAAGGCTCTCTTAGTGTGGAGATTCGCATGGGTTTATTGCTCAATAATTCTTAGTGGTGTTCACTACAAGTTGCATTAATTGCTAGAAGCTTACATCGAATATAATCATTAGTTGAATTATTCTTATTTTTGTTTATTCTCTATCTCGATAGTTCCTTTTCTACAGTGATATTCTGGTTGATATTTCGATCTGATAACAGGGGTTGGATATTGGTTTTCACCAGTAATCCTCCCCCTGTCTCCTCTTCTTTTTTCTTGTGTTTATTATCTAATATGATGTCCATATTTTTGTTTGATATTATGATATTTTTGATATTGTTTTGGTGCAGAAGGTTAGGCCTTCAGGCCGCCCTCTGGTTTGCTGCAACTGTGGAAGTACGCCTGCTTGTTGATGCTTCATCCGGTGCGGATGATCTTTCTCTGCTGAGATTTGGCTTTCTTCCACTCTGCCGAAGTTTCACTCTAACAAGGCTTTGCAATATTACTGTCATTGAAGATGATCGTTGTTCCCGGAGGTCATTTGGCTTGGTCTGACGGTTGATCGTCTTTTATCTTCTCTGCTTACAGCTGTTTCACTGTCTGGACTCTGCCATCTTCATATGTCCACGACTCCAACAGCTCCAACAAGTTTATTGGCAAGGAGGCTTTCTTCATCCAGCTGTTGCTAATTCTGTGATATGGCTTTTCTTGAAGCGAATCAGAATGAAGAATCACTCCATCAGGCCACTGCTGCTGCTGCCATCTGCCTCTCTTCATCCAGCTAGGGTTTCTTCCCTACAATGTGTAATTGGGCTCTTCTTAAATGTTAGCCCACCAAACAGCAATAGCCTTGTTGTCTTTAGCCTTCTCAATTTGGCCTCTTTGATGGCCCTTCTGTATATGTTATGTGTTGGCCCAACTATGTAATGTTTTAATCTTTTCTAATATATTTTCTTTGTTGTTTGAAAAAAAAAATCTAATCATTAGTTATAGAGTTTATCCAAGGTTTATTCCTTTATACTCTTTCAAACTTCCTTCTTCGATACTGCTAGCATTTATTGGTGTATATATTTTGAGAAGCTTTTTATGTTTTATTAGTTGAAGGTCTTCTTTACAGTCATCTAATGGTTTTCTTTTCCCAAAAACCTTTCTCGTAGCTACCATTTATGGGTTATTTTCTATGTTCGAGTGGTTAGGGTTTACAACTGAGTGAGAATGGAAAGAAAAAATCTCAATAGTGAGATTAGCAAGCTGATTTCAAAAACTTAACGTCTGAAATGTAATGAGCCGTTGTTATTTCTTTCAGAGGATGTTGTTAAGCAAGATATAGGTGAAAAATAAGTTCTAGCAAGCCTTTTCATGTCTCCCAAGCCGTTAATGGTCTCAGTGGTGTCTCCCAAACACTGCAAGAATTGGGGAAGCTACAACGAGATTTCCTTATTCAGAAGAAGCCACCAAATAAGTTCATTTTTGAGTTTTCTCATGAGGTTAATAAGAAATTAATTTTGGAAAGGAGGTTATGGTCCGTCTTAAATTCATAATTTGTTATTTAAGAATGGAGTCCAGAAACAGCTTTCACCAACATTGATTTTTCCAAATCTCCATTCTAGATCTAAGTGTTTGGAATGGTGCCAAACTGTATGACCAAAGAAAATGTGGAAAAGATTGGTAATCTGTTTGTGGGTTTGTTAGAAATAGATCACTCTTAAGGTAATACATTGGATAAAATAACATTTTCAGATTAAAAGTCTTAGTATCTTTAAACCAGCCTTTGGACATGTGATGAAAACATGTAAAATAAGGGAGAATGAGGATGTCTATAATATAGATAAAAAAAGACCTAAATATGGTCCTTCGATATGCTATTTCTTGCCAATAGCTATTCGAACTTATTCGCATTTGATGTTTAAAAGTCCAACCGAGAATTTGAATAGTTCATCTTCAAGCTGGAAAGGAAACGATTCAAGAAGGTCCAAGAGTCATGCTGTTAGAAGAAAATGAACAGTTTCAAGAGTTTGAAAGGTATCAGGTTCTTGTTAAAGAGTCATCTTAGCTACAGGGAAGAGTAGCTTCTTATCCACAATTGTAGAATAGTGTAGCAGAGTCATTTATTGAAGTGGATTTTCGAAGGAAAAGAAAGATGATGAGTGACAGTAAAGGTAATTATATGACAGAGGGTAGGAATTTGCTTTTGAAAAATATCGAATACTTTTATCAGATTGTTCCCTCTCAGATCCTTTTTAAAGGGACTTGTAATTCTAGGTCAGAACTAGGCTTGTTAATGGATAGGCCCATTTGTAAGGAAAGGATGGTTCGTACTGGCCTGGGTTAGGATGATAAATTAAAGAAACAATTGAATAAGAAAATTATAGTGAACCCACAACCTCTAAATTTGGTCACATATGAAATGAATATAGATCCTTTAACGGGCTTAAACCTTGATAGATATGAACACTTTTTACTAGACTAGTAAAAGTGTAAACTTTTACTGGAAATAAAGAACCTGTGGGATTTGAATCAAGTTAAGAGAGCAAGAAAGTCTATGAAAGAAATAAATCCTTTTGATGTTTTCATTAGGCCTGTCACTTGACTAAGAAGAAATAGAGCAATAAAATTCACAACAGATGTTTGAGGAGGGTACACAACTCATTGAAGGTATCAATACACCTCTAGTTGTTATCCAAGATGACTCTGTAAGCCAACATTCTGATGCTACTTTGTATTTGTCAAAGCAACAATTGGGTCTTAAAATGTAAGAGAATAGATGAAGAAAGAAGATTAAAGTCAAGTGAAATGCATGAAATAAGAGGACAGCTTCTAAAAGATTAAAGGGCAGTAATAGTATCATAGTGGAGCAACTAGTTAAAAATAAGATTGAAGATATGAAAGCTCATTTCTCTCCAACTTTTAATGGCGCTAGTGGCTCATCTAAAGCTACCCAAGGGCCATGATGACTTTATCTTGGAACTGTCAAAGTCTTGGATGTGCCTTAACAGTTCAAGTCCTCAGGGAGTTATGCTTATCATATCGTCCTGATTTTGTCTTTCTGATAGAGACTAAGAAAAGCTTTCACTATTTGGAAAATCAAAAGAGGAAGTTAGGTTATGATCATTGTCACAATGTGCCACCTGTAGGATTGTCAGAAGGCCTCGATTTATGGTGGAGCTCAACAATAAAGGTATACATTTTGGCTTCTATTGAAAATTACATTCATTGCACTCATTCTAATGATGTTAATAATATTGTAGTTATGAACTTCATATATGGGCCTCCAAATAAAGACAATAGAAATGAATTTTGGAAAATTTTTATAAATATAAAACCTGTTGAGTCAATTCTTTGGTTGTGTATTGGAGACTTTAATATTATTTTCTTCTCTATGGACAAAAAAGGTGGTTATAATATTGCAAAGTCACAGGTGTCCTCTTTTAAGGATATTTTAGATGAATGCAGGCTTATGGAGTTAGACTTTAAAGGTCCCAAGTTTACTTGGACTAATAGGAAGATAGATGAGAGGAATATAATCCAGTGGTTGAATAGGGATTATATCAATTTTGAATGGAGAAGTTGCTTTGATAGGGCTTTCATTATTCATGAAAAATTAATAGCAGTAGATCATCATCCTATAATCTTAAAGATAATTGATAGTGGTTTTAAAAGTAGGAGAATTTTCAGATTTGAGGCTAAATGGACTCAGTTTTTTGAGAGTTTGGATATAATAAGTAGTAATTGGAGTAAAGATTGTAAAGGATCATGCATGTATAAAGTTTCAAGTAAATTAAAATTATGTAAAAAGGTTGCAAGACTGACATAAAAAGCAAATTATAATAGTAGAGCAGAAATGCAGAAGATCAAAGAACATATTGATCTTATACAATCCCACACTCTAACTTCTAAAAGTAAAGAGACAGTTAGGGATTTAAAGAATCAATTGATCCATCTAAATAAGTAGGAAGAACTCTAATGGTTACAACATTCTAGAGTCAATTGGTTATAAGCAGGAGACAATAACACTAAATTTTTTCATGCTTTCACTATCACAAGGAGAGTTAGAAATAAAATTTATAAAATTAAAGATAATGATGGCAATTAGCTTTAAAGTGATAATGAAATTTCTAATCACATTTTTTATTGCTACAACAGTTTGTTCAAGACTTATGAAATCTCTTATGCTGAAGAAGTCTTAAGATATATTAGAAATGTAATCATAAGTGAGCTAAATAGAGAGCTTCTAAAACCTATATCCAATTTAGAGATTAGGGAGGCGGTCTTTTAATTAAGTGTTTTAAAGTCCCCCAAGCATGATGGTTTCTTAGGACTATTTTTTCATAAGTAATGGGCGATCATTCATCTTAATGTATACGAAGCTGTCAAATAGTTCTTTGCTTCTGGATTTCTTCTGAAGGAATGGAATATGACTTACTTGGTGTTAATTCCTAAAGTTAAAGATCCAGTCTGTGTTAACCAGTATAGGCCCATAACCTTATGTAACTTTATTTACAAAATAATTTCTAGAACTTTAGTTAATAGAATAAAGCCTCTCCTTGCTAATATAGTTCTTTTGTGTTAAGCTGCCTTTGTCCCGGGTAGAATCATTCATTATAACATTATGGTGGCACATGAAATTTTTCATGCTTTGCATACTTATGTTAGTAAAATTAAATTCCATTTTGCTTTAAAGCTTGACATGTTTATAGTCTATGATAGAGTGGAATGGAATTTTTTGGAGTAGTTTTTAATTAAGATAGGATTTGATATCAGGTTTATCAAGTGGGTGATGCAGTGTGTCACAACTGTGTCTTGTTCTATAATTGTTAATGGTCAGCCTACTTGTGCTTTCAAACCTCTTAGGGGTTTGAGGCTAGGAGATCCTCTATCTCCTAATCTTTTCATTCTGATAACCAATAGTCTATCGTATTATATGGATGGGGCTCTACAAGTAGAGTTAATTTCTAGTTTTAAGATAAATAATAGGTGTCCAGCTCTCACACATATCCTTTATGCAGATAACACTTTACTTTTTGGTAAGTTGATGAAGAGGAAATTTATAGGATTTGGGAAATAGTTTCTAACTATTGTAAAGCTATGGCCAAAAAGTTAACATTGATAAATCAAGCATTTATTTTAGCAATATCACCCTTCAGTATCTAAAAGATAGAGTGTATGAGCTTTTGGGGATAGTAACAAACAAGAATTCTAAAAGGGTAAAGGTACAAAAATGCCCTTAATGTTTATGCCCAGGTGTGGATTGGCCTTTAAATTTTTTCGGGCTCAATTAGACACAAAATTTCAAAATAATGTCATTCCTGGCCCCTCATTTAACAGAGCAATTTTTACCGTTAGTTAAAGGATGATGTGGCAGAAATTGGTCCCACAGAACTTAAAATAAATTAATAAAAAATAAAAATAAATTAATGAAAATAATTTATATTTAATTAATAAAAATAAAATAAATTTACTCTAATCAAAACTCCAAATTCTTCCCGAAAATCAAAAACCTCTTCTTCTTAGCAAAAATTTTCCATTTCTCAGCCTCTATTTCGTCTCCATTTTCACTATCATCAGGTTTCATAACCTCTCAACTTCTACTGCCCCAAACCTCTCTTGTCTTCGCACTCTTCACTTCTAGTTCAAGCATTTTATCAAATGGTTGGTGTGCATATTTGAACTCAGGAGCCTCCTTCTTAACCATTGAAATGGCCGCTTGATGTACAGCGCTGATTTTATTCCCAGGCTTCAATGCACCAATTGCTGCCTCATGGGCTTTGAGAAGAACCTCATAAGCCTTACTCTGCATTGAATTGGCATCTATCAAGAATTTCCTGGCAATATTTGAGCAGCAATTATTGTACCCAGTGCCAATTGTAACTATAATAACACTAGCAAGATCATAATAAAGAAGCTCATCATTGCTTGTAGCACTAGGTTTGAGATCAAAATCACCTCCATTCTGAAATATAGGAGGATAACAGATATCACAATTCTCCCACCTTAACTTTACCTTGGCCTTGGATGGATCCATGATAGCCTGCTCAGCCTCATCTATTAGAGAAGAATGAGTAACCTTCTTCTCCTTATCAATAACATTCTTAAGATTAGGAATAACAACATTAGTCATTACACTGCAACTCAAATAAGCAACCTTCTTGACATTCAAAATCTCAGCATCATCCTTGGCAGCAAATAAATCACTAAACCCATTAGTCACATCAATAAGCTGCTCAAACCCAGCATTCTTCAACTTCTCATTCCACGTCTCTAAAAGTGCACCTTCAGGAACCTCCTTTGCTATATGCCCAACAACATTTCTTGCATTCATAGCATTAAATATCTCCTCTATGGCACTAACCCATCATGACCTTTGGCTTTAACATGCATAACAACCTTAATACCATCGGCAACATTCTTCACCACCGGAGTAGCACATCTGACTCTTTTAGCAATAATTGTACACTTGTAGTTGTGACAAACATTAGCAGTGGCCACCTGATCTATGAGCGAAGGTCCATCAAGAACGCTTTTATAGCCAATCAAATCAAATGAACTCAAATTTCACTGAAATGAAACTCCAAGAATAAAAAGAAAATCTTAAAATCTAACAATAAAGCCATAATAAACCTGAAATCTATTGATACGAAAATCGTTAACAGAAGCGAGTTCGTCGACATCAATAATATCATTTCCAAACTCTTTAACTTCATTACGAATCTTATAAACTCTTTGCCTCTTAGATTCCTCAGTACGCCATCTTCCATCTTCTTCATGATATTTCGCTAATGTTATTTCTGTTTCATTATTTTCAAGCTCGGAAGACTCACTAGAAAAGTAATCGTATTCGTCTGTAGCTTCTTCATCATCATTATCGTCATCTTCCTCTTCTTCTTCTTCTTCGTTGTCGACATCAGAGAGGCGAGAATCGACGACGGGAAGAGGAGAGTTGGGGGATTTGATAGAGAGTAGTTTAAAGTGAAGTGAAGAGTGCGAAGAAAGGTGAAAATAGAGATGCAAATAGAAGCCGAGAAATGGAAAATTTTTGCCAAGGAGAAGAACAAGTTTTTGATTAGGGTTTTTGATTTCTGGGATGAATTTGGAGTTTTGATTAGAGTAAGTTTATTTTATTTTTGTCAATTAAATATAAATAGTTTTCATTAATTTATTTTTATTTTTTATTAATTTATTTTAAGTTCCGTGGGACCAATATCTGCCACATCATCCTCTAATGAACGACAAAAATTGCTTTGTTAAATGAGGGGCCAAAAATGATATTATTTTGAAATTTTGTGTCTAATTGAGCCCGAAAAAACTTTAAGGGCCAATCCACACCCGGGCATAAACATTAAGGGTGTTTTTGTACCTTTACCCATTCTAAAAATATTTGGGATTGCCTATTGTGTGGGGAAGCTCGATTAGTACTTTAAATTATATCAATGATAGAATATTATAAAAAGTTCAACTTTGGAAACACAAATTGATATCCTATGATGGTAGAGAAGTCATGATCAAAGCTGTCTCACTGTAATGCCCACCTATACTATGACATGCTTCAAGTTTCCAAAGAGTTTTTTAAGCAGGTGAATGCAATTTTGGCTAGGTTTTCGTGGGGTAATGATACTAATAAAAGAACCTTGCATATGGCTAGATGGGAAATCCTAACTAGATTAAAAGTTAAAAGTGATCTTGGTTTTAAGGAGTTAGAAAAATTTAATATTGCCCTGCTAGCAAAATTAACAAGTTTGGAGATGAGGATTGCTTATGGGCAAAAATCCTTAACGAAAATTATTTTCCTCATACCTCTTTACTTAATGCTAAGCTAGGGTGTAGACCTTCATGGGGTTGGGCTAGTATTTTATATGCTAAAGATGCTGTCAAAAATGGTTTTCATTTCAATGTTGGTGATGGAAAATCCATTTGCATTTAGGAGGATCCTTGGCTTCCTCAAAATGAGAATTTTAAAGTTACATTTGAAAAGGCCTCACAAACTTTGATTTACCTTGTTTCTTATATAATTAATTTTGATCCTAGATGCTGCAACATTGATTTGCTGTATAGTTTGTTTGGCCGAGAAGATGTTGCTAATATTTTAAAAATTCCTATTGGTCTTAAAAAAGTTGAGGATAAAATGGTCTGGCATTATAATAAGAGGGTATTATTACAGTAAGGTTTGCATATAAATTTCTTTGTAATCAAAATGATTAATTTCATAATATATGTGGAATTAATGAAAATATTATACAGAAGCTGTTGGGTTTTGCGATTCAAAACACAACAGAAATTTAAATTTTTAATCACAAACTCGAAATAGAATCCATGTAATTCGATTAACCGATTGATTTAGGGTTTCCAAAAACCTTACCACAAACGCAAGAAGAGGCAAGATTACTGGAAGGGAGAGAGGAGGTTCATTCCGGTGACACCCTACCTCGAGCTTTTGATTTTTTTTAGGCCGGATTAAGACGTCTCCAAATGAATATGTCCTCCACAAGTATCCACACAAACAACCTTGAATCAAAATGAATGTGTGCTGTCATCTTTTCTTGATTGTCTCACAACTCAAAAACTAAAGACCTCTGTGTTTTATTTTCTTAAAGGAGAGAATGAAATTTAGGTGGTAGAATAGAAGTATGTGAAACCCTAGAGAACATAATATATTTATAGACTTCTTAATTAGGGTTTCACTCACCAAAACGAATTTTTGGTAATTTCTCATTTACCAAAACGTTTTTGGTATATTCCACTTTTCACTCTGATTTGATTTAAACATCAAAATAGAAATATATATATATATCCACAGAGTTTAACTGGGCTTAGTAAACCCATATTTGTTTTGAGTCTGTTCTAAGTGTGTGATCCTGTAGGTTCACATAACGTTGGCAATGGACCTAAAATCCCAATTTAGGCATACAAGTCATAAGTGGCCTCTAGCAAGACATTATGAATACCCAAGTTATGTGAAAGCCGATAATCCGACATAACCTAATTTATAGTAAATATTGTAATCCCTTTGTCACATGATATCTTGATAGAGCTTAAAGCATAGTTTATGTCATCCTTATACAATTCAACCATATATGACTTGATTCCAAGTAGACTGAGAATGATAACTCTTTATCAATTCATTCCAGCATGACCATACATTTTCCTTCAGTCTATCTTATCAAGGGGCCCATAGATATCTTACTCATATTAAATGAGGAATAAATTCCTTCTCAATCACTCACATTCCTTATATAACTCATTTAACGATATTCCATTTCATCATCCTGTTAAAGACAATGTTAGAATATGTCAAAATACAAAATAGTTATGTAGAAATCCATGGTGATTTTAAGGTTGAAGGACTAAAATAATATTACTGTGATAAGATATAATTATGAAAATTATCTATATAGTATTCTCATGATGGGTCAATCTAGTACATGATTTGTTAAACAAGTACCTATGAGTTGACTTAATATCTCATATTCATGATTAGTAAAACATAATCATCAGTCAATACCATACTAGCCTTAATTTATTATTAGTTCTATAATAATAAGTGGCTAGGGATAATCTGAATAGAACTCATATTTAATCTAAGGGTTTTACTATCAAGTCACATACTTGATGACCTTAGGATGAATTGACTATTCAAGTAATTATCATAAAAAGGAAATGATAATGGAAATGCCTCTTTATTAATAAAATGATAAAGTCAAAACATAGTCATATAAGATTGACTTAGTGCATATCACTAACAATTAAAAGCAGCAAGTTATGCAATTGCTTCACAGAAAACACATTAACAATGAAAGACTATAAATTTTAAAATACTTGTATTTTATACATTGAAGTACTGAAATTGTTTCTTCATAAACGGTTTGTTTCTTCAAGAAGGGGATTAATTACATCCTCTGTGACAGCCATTTACAGCAACTCTACAACCTAACATGTACCACAGAGCATTCAAAAGAAATTCTAAGTTTATATTTTTGTGTATGGAGAGACATACATACACAAAATTATTAATGGAATTGACCGCTAATTCACAAAAAGAGATTAATTAAGATGTAATGGACATAAAATAAAACGGAAGAATCCAAATATCCAATTGACAAAAAGAGAGAGAATAGGAACTTTCATAGAAATGGACACCAATAACAAGGATCGTAAAACGACAGCAAGCAACGTGTATGAAGATTTGTTACCAACGATGGTACAGAAGTTCGACGTTGAAGCCTTTGTGTCTGAAATATGCGATGGATTTCATCTCCTGGCAGACCTTAAGAAAGGATTGATTACTTCAGAGTCTTTAAAGAGAAATTCCGCACTGCTGGGTATAGAGGGGATGAGCAAAGAAGACTCTGAGGCCATGATAAGATAAGGAGATCTTGATGGAGATCTCAATTAAACCCAAAATCAAAAAATTATGAAGAAAACAAGAAACCCAAAATCACAAGTTCACAAAACTATATTAAAGAAATTGAATTTTTACAAAACTTCTCAACTACCCAAATTATAAAATTCTCAGAATTAAGAATCTAGAAATCAAATAAAAAGTTAAACAAACAAAGATCATTGACCTGATTGTTTGCATTTTTTCTATTTTTTTCTTTTCATGAACCAAAGAAGATGGATTTGAAGAAAGAAAGAAACTTGGAGGCACTATTTAGCTGATTTTACGTGAATGACGGAGAAGGGAGTACGAGTGTAATAATTTTTCCGTTCTAGGGAAAGTTAGTAATAAATAAAAAGTTGGGGTATTTTAGTTGTTGAGGTGACTTTTTTGGGGCATTTATGATAAAAATCCCAAAAAAAAGTGGATTTCTGCTACCAGGGTTGAACCATGGATTTCTTCTCTCAAGAAATTTCCATTGTACTACAGCGGATAAGTTAAAAATATGTGAAAACTAATTATACTAATAATACTTAAGTCCTGTTTACCTAAGCTGTTACTGATAGCTGTTAGCTGATAGTTGTTGCTGATAGCAGTTAACTGGTAGCTGTTAGCTAATTAATGTTAAGTGTTTGGTAAAACTATTTATAGCTATTGCTTTAATGACTATTATAGATATTAATTAAGTTGTTTAAAATTTTCAAATTTTGCATTTATTGTTATTTAATTATTTATATGTTCAATTACATTCAACTATACATATTAATTTCAAAAAATACTTTATTTTTATAATTTAAATATTAAAAATTATGTAATTAAATATAATAAAATTATATAACAATATATTGTTATATATATATATATATAATGCATATAATAAATTTGTACATCTTTAAAACAATTGTTCAAAAAAATTAATTAATAAAATATGAAATAAATAAAAAGTTAACTAAAAGGTATGAAAGGAAAAAACTAATATATAAAAATCTAGTTTTTAATTTAATTTAAATAGATATAGACAATTAAGTAATTACATGTAAATAAATAGGGATAGTTAAGTAATTACACTTAAATTAATGGGAGCTGTTCATGAAAAGCTCCAAATTGGAGCTGATATGTGTCCTAACAGCTATCAACTACCGTTTAAAAGTATTAACCAAACACTATTTTGTAGCTGTTGAGAACTGAATAGCTATTAGCTCCCCTCCAACGGCTATGCCAAACGCCCTTTTAGTTATAGGTGGATCCATAGACTTGTCACCTAAATCACGAAAATTCTATGACCGAATGGATAATTTCACTCGTGACCTTTACATG
>CATIWK010228328.1:0-10718 GCA_949634005.1 Mallotus japonicus
TAATTTCACCCAAGAGTAGATGTTAATGCTACAAGACTTAGACCACTTTTCATTTGAGCTATAAAGGTACAATAGTTTCCTCTATATATGAACTCAACACAACAATAGTAGACAGTACAAGTATTTTGGAATTTCTCTAAGCATTTATATCATGGTGATTTTAACTCATAAAAAGATGTTACTTTAATATGTTTATGTGCTGGCTGTGCTCTCGTTACTCATGCACATGAACCCAGCTGCTCTTGAATTCAACCCAGGTTTCGGGAAATGGAAGTGGTGTTGGGTGCATAGAAAGTGAGAGACAATTAAAAAAAATGAGCTTATTGACAGCCATGGTCATCTTTTTTCTTGGGGAAGTGAAGATGACAAAAGAGACTGCTGCAAATGGAGTGGCATCACTTGCAGCAACTGTACGGGTTACATCACAAGCCTTGACATCTCTGATATGCTGCTGAGAGGTAAGATGAATGATTCTTTGTATGAATTGAGACATCTTACTTACTTAGATTTAAGTTATAATGATTTTGGAGGCAACCAATGTTAGGAATCAGTTATACTATTTAGGCATTAAGACTTGTGTGGTGAGCACAAACCTAAGTAGAGCGAATTTAGAAATTTTTGCATCATAACCCTTCATCACATGAAGAATTCCAATCCCAAGGATCCAATTTGCATTTAAACACATAGCTAAATATTACATCAACATGTAAAATCAACAACCTAGGAATTCTAAGTTTAAGAATACTTACAAACTCCTAAGTTTGGTGTAGAGCATAAGTATTCTACAAGCTTTGGATGTTTTGGTTCAACTCTTAAATCAATTGCTTAGCCTCCCAAGTGTTAGGCCTCTAGCTTGAAATACCAAAGCCTTACCAATCACCTTCTTACCTTGATTTAGTGTAGTAGCAACTGCCCTCTCTACGACCATTGTAAACTTGCACTAACTCAATCCTCTAGTAAGAACTATAGAGTTTATTTTGAGTATATGTTGTTTCCTTTTGGTATATTTTCTTTACCAAAATTCTCTACTCACTTTTTCTCTACAATTTTTTTATTAGCCACCTTAGAACACTTCTAAGAATATTTATAAAGAAAGCAAGCACCTCATTGATGTCATGCATGACATCACAAGCAAGTACCTAGTCATCACAAGCAAGCACCTTGTCATAGTAGTGTAGAATTTATACAAGTAACGACACATGATTAGCATGCCAAGTTGCATGCCACCTTGATATAGTTGTGTATAAATTGAACAATACTCACTAAAGAATGATGTAGAGATTTAATCACATCTCATGTATTAAGTCTACATTCATTCTCTACACTTAACAAGGCATCCTAATCTTTACTTTACCCATGGTCAACAATTTATACATATTAGAGATAATGCAAGCCTAATATGCCAAACTTGACTACATGATGATTCATGGACTTAGGCTTGATTATTGGGTCAACTCTTGGGCCAATAAATGGGCCAAGCCCTATCTATATGTCAAATGGGCCTAGATTAGGTTGATGGGCCTTGGATTAATCTTTGGTCCAAAACTCTTTTGAGCCTAGGCCCATACAACTTGGGCCATTAATTCAAGCCTAATAGGAAACAACGTATATTATTATTAATTTAATACTTTAATTAATATCTCATATTAATTAAATATAAATTAATAATTGAACTCTTAGTGGAATTAGATTTCATGATATGCTAGAATCATTGCTTGAAGCATAAATCTAATTCCATTAATCTTAATTAATTGATTAAATTCTTTAATCAATAATTAGATTAATTTAAATGGTGAATTGGCAAAACTCTTTAAGGTGTGACTTACTAGGTTCATGTCTAATTGGCCATGAGAATATAATATCAACTCTTGATATTATTTGAAACTCTTTCAAATCTAAATGTGAAAATCTCAATTATACACATTTAGTTCTCACAAGTTGTGAGTGACCCCTAATATCGATATCACAACTACCCAATTAGAAATGAATGCATATATTGATTCATATGAACCTTATGATCATAATTACTATGCACTAAAATCCCTTTATTAGAAGATCCGATATAGCCTAGAGTCAAGGTTTAATCAAACTCTAATAGCTTTATCATATGACCTCATCTCAAGTTTCAATTATTGATAAAACATAACAAATACTAGAAACACCTTTCTAGCATTGAAACTCTTTCAGATTGTGTCATGTTTGTCCTGGCCAAGAACTTATTCATCAAGAATAAACTTAGATAGCATAGGATCTTTTCCCAGTTCACTCCAAGCAATTAATCCCGTCTTAGTTGAACACTCATCCCTACACTCAACTGACTAGAGCCACCACACGTTATATACTCATATGTGAATAACACAAGTATGTAAGCAGTAATAAATCCTGGCCACTTAAATGTGGATGACCATGTCACCTCAGGTCAAAGGACTATATGCACCATTATGACCTAGATTGTGATCATTGACTATAAGTGAATATCCTCGTGATCATAAATGTAACGTCATGTTCGATCCACCCATCACATGAGTATCCACATATCTATTATGATATCTCATATCAAGTAGCATGAGACTCACTACCTCCCACTATTAGTATCACATACTAATCAAGGAAAATAAACGGAGGTGATAGTCTAATTAATATTACCCAAATATTAATTATACATCTATGAACAATTTATAGCATATGTACTTAATTTGTAACTCATATTATCAACTCTTGATAATAAATTTATTTAATATAATACTAAAGGGTAAATACTCAAATAAACAAACTTTTTATTTAAATGAATATTTTATTGCCATAAGGATAATTTACAATGTCCATTATTTAGTATAAGAATGGCACTAGGGCACATCTATACTAACAACCAATTCCCCAATACTAACAATGGTTCCTTTCCTAAGTTACACTATTTGGATCTCTTGGATTGTTATTTTAGTGGTACCATTTCATCTATGCTTAGGAACCTCTCTACCTTGGTCTCTCTTGGTCTAGATTTTAATGATTTTAGCGATATTGGAAATGTTGAATGGCTTTTTGGGATTTCTTTTTTAAGTTACCTTTCCCTATGTGGGACTCACCGTATTAGGCCCAATGATTGGTTGTAAGTTCCTAATAAGCTTCCTCACCTAGAGATCTTGTACCTATCTCACGGCTTTTCTAGAGAAGACGATGAGATTCCTCTTACTCTTTCATCGATCAATTCTTCTTCATCTCTTACTAAGCTCGATCTCTCTGGGAATAACCTTGTAATTCCTTCAATATATTTGCAGTAGTTGTCAAACATTACCCAAAACATCATATTCATTGACTTCTCTTCTAACAATTTGTAACCTTTAACTCTTGCTGATTTTGACAACGTGATTTCTCTTGAATATCTTCATCTCTTTAATACTACAATTGAAGGAGATATTCTAAAATCATTTGGGAATATTATGTGTCAATTGGAGAGTTTAGATCTATCAAATAACAATTTCATCTTACAGCTTCCTGACTTGATTCAAAATCTATTGGGATGCACCCTAAAATCACTTCAGTTTTTGTATTTGGATGGAAATCAAATAACAGGTTCATTGCTTGATCTTATAAGAATATTTATATCCAGGTTGGAATTTATTGAATGGTGTCATCTCCGAAGACCATTTTTCAAATATGTCAAATTTGTTGTTCTTCGAGTTATCAGGTAACTCCTTTTTTTGGAATATAAGTCTAAACTGGGTTCCTCATTTTCGTTTAATGAAAATACGACTTCAATCCTATAAGATGGGACCTCATTTTCCTAAATGGCTTTGGTATCAAAAAAATTATGTTGAGCTCGACATCTCTGATAATGGAATTTCTGATTTCATTCCTAAATGGTTCTGGGAGTTGTCTTTTGCTTATTTAAATATCTCCCACAAAAATTTGAGGGGGAGGGTGCCTAATTTTTCACTCAATTATAATGGTTTATCATTCTCTATTATCGACATCAGCTTTGATTGTTCCAGCATTCCATTGCCTTTAATTTCTTCAAAAGAAATGTTCTCTACACATAGTTTTAGAAAATATAAGCTATCAAACGGTGATTCAGTATCTAGCATAATGATCATCCTTGACCTCTCAAATAATAAATTCTCTAGAGTGCTTGGTGATCTTTATTTTATGAATGTCCAGGACGTGGTGTTCTTTAATTTAGTAAATAACAATCTATCTGGCCAAATTTCAAGCTCCATAAGATTAGTTTCCACACTTCAAATGCTAAATCTAGAAAATAATGCATTTTCAGGAAAGTTACCTTCCTCCTTAAAGAATTGCACTCGTTTGAATTCCGTGACCTTAGTGGTAATAAATTATCTGGAAACATACCCATTTAGATTGGAAAAGCCTACCATCTTTGCAATTTCTTAAACTTTGATTTAATGAGTTCCATGGAAACATAACCTTGCAACTGTGCCGGTTAAGAAATGTTCAGTTCATGGATCTGTCTTTAAATAATCTCAATGGTAGCATACCACGTTGCTTCTAGAATTTAACAACCATGGCCAGCAGCAACTCAACCAAAACCATTGGGCTTTACTTTTCTACCCAATTTCGATTGTTGGACAAATATATATGGACAAGGCAATAGTTCTTTGGAAGGGAAGGAATTACATTTTTGATAAAAATCTAGAGCTATTTCGGATGATTGATCTTTCAAGCAATAACATTGAGGGAGACATTCCAAGAGAATTGACAAGCCTTTTAGAGCTGAAACAAT
Source organism: Mallotus japonicus (assembly GCA_949634005.1). Classification (NCBI taxonomy): domain Eukaryota; kingdom Viridiplantae; phylum Streptophyta; class Magnoliopsida; order Malpighiales; family Euphorbiaceae; genus Mallotus; species Mallotus japonicus. Next base: position 4,739 of record CATIWK010228328.1, read on the forward strand.
TGGTCCCATAACAAATTGACAGGTATAATCCCTAGAGAGATTGGTTTTCTGAAGCAATTGTAGTCACTTGATTTGTCTCAAAATCTTCTATCAGGCAGAATTCCTGATGGCATGGCTGGTTTAACTTTTCTTAGTACCTTAAACTTATCCTACAATGATTTATCGGGACGGATTCTAATAGCCACTCAGCTTCAGACTTTTAATACTTCCGTATTTTATGGTAATACTGCACTTTGCAGGCTGCCTCTTACATAAACTTGCCCTGGAGATGATGTGATTCAAGTTGCATGACCTAATACTGATAGTCAACAAAATGAAGAAGATGGAGATGAATTCATGAAATGGCTCTATGCAGGTGCGGGACTTGGATTCATTGTTGGCTTCGAGGGTGTTTGAGGTACTTTGCTTTTAAAGCGTTCCTGGAGACATGCCTATTTCCAGCTCTTGGATAAAGCGGCAGATTGGCTTCATGTGAGAATAGCAGTGTACGGGAGAAGGTTGTAGAGGAAATTTCACATCTAGCACTCATCATTCATCTATCAAAAAAAGGCTTCCATGGTAACATCTTTATCTCTTCCTTATAAGAAGATGTTTTACATTGGGAACTAATAATTTGTGGACTAATTGACATTGTTGTTTTTTTTTCCTTTTTTTTTTGGGACCTCTGGAGCAGCTGGTGCTATTTCTGAATGGAAACTATAAATGCAAGTGAACAAGTGAAAATAGAGATGAAAATAAAAATGGTTTGACAGAAAATGGTGCTGAAACTTAAAATGAAAAAGCATAGCTTGAAGAGCAAAGAACTCTTATGCAGATGGATGAAAGAAATTTTTTTTTTATGAAACTAAAAACTTCCTAAACATTTCATTTAGTAACTAATATTTATACACAAAAAGTTTCCAGAAGTCTCTACAAAATATCATCAACTGCTCTTAGCAAAATACACCTAAACATGTGCCAGCGTGTCCCGTAGTTTAAGGATTAACATTACTTTATAACTACTACCAACTGCTATAACAAAATATTTGTAACAGATACAAAAATATTGATTTAAAGTTTCCAAGAAAAATCTCAATGCTCTAACACTCCTTGAGATTTCTCTTGGACACTCCAAGAAGATCTCTCAAAAACTGAAGTCTAGTAGCTGGTAAGGACTTGGTGAATATATCTGCTAATTGCAGCTCAGACTTGCAATGAACTAGCTTGATTTGCCCTTCCTTCTCAGCTTCACGAATAGAATGAAACTTGACCCGTATATGCTTTGTCCTCCTATGTTGCATAAGATTTTCAGCAATTGAAATTGCTGATTTGTTATCAATCAGCAGCTCAGCTAGACTTGATTGCTTCAGCCCCAAATCATCAAGTAGTTTCCTTAGCTAAATGGCTTGATTTGCTGCAGATGAAGCTGAGATATATTATGCTTCTGCCGTAGATTGAACCACCACTTCCTGTTTTTTTGAACTCCAACAAAACACGCCTGAGCCAAATGAAAATGCATAACCAGAGGTGCTTCTTGAATCATCTATGCACCCAGCCCAGTCACTATCTGTATAGCCAAATAAAACCAATTCTCCACCAGCCTTGAACCAAATTTCATAGTCCAATGATCCTTTAATATATCTCAGCACCCTTTTAGCTGCTCTAAGGTGCACTTGACTTGGTGAATTCATAAATCTAGAAAGAAGAGCTGCTGAAAACATCAAATTAGGTTTGGTTGCTGTCAAGTACAGCAAGCTGCCAACCAAACTTCTGAAAATTGAAGGATTAAGCAATGTCTCACCATCATCTTTTGAGAGCTTCTCATTCAAGGCTAAAGGGGTAGCAATTGATTTACATGACTCCATTTGGAATTTTTTAAGAATATCAGTAGCATACTTCCTTTGGCAAATGAAAATTGTTGAGTTTGTTTATGAAATTTCCATTCTAAGGAAGTAATGCATGAGCCCCAAATCAGGCATCTCAAATTCATGGTCCATTTGAAGCTTGAAATCATGAACAAGCTTAGAGTCATTTCCTGTAACAAGAAGATCATCAACATAGAGTGAAACAATAAGTAATTTGCTTTCAAAATTCCCTTTTACATACAAAGTTGCTTCACTACAGCTCCTCCTGAATCCATGAAGGATCAAATAGTTGTAAATTTTGCTCTACCAAGCTCTAGGGGCCTACTTTGAACCATAAAGAGCCTTTTTCAGTCTGTAAACAAAATTCTCCTTTCCAATCAGCTGAAATCCTTCAGGTTGAGTAATATAAATTTCTTCTTAAAGGTCACCATTCAAGAAGGCAGACTTAAGGTCCAAATGGAACAATTTCCAAATGAAGTGAGCAGCAATTGCAATCAGCACTATGATGGTATCGTGCCTTGCAACAAGAGCAAAAGTATCTCCATAGTCCACACCGGGCATTTGAGTATAGCCCTTCACAACTAATCTTGCCTTCAGCTTATGTACAGAACCATCTGAGTTAAACTTGGTTCTATACACCCTCTTCAGGCCTATAGCTTTTTTTTTCTGCTGGTAGCTCCACTAAACACCAAGTATTATTTTTTTTTATCATGTCCAATTCAGCCTCCATAGCCTTTACCCACTATGGTGACCTTGATGCTTCATCAAAATTGCTTGGTTATGTAGCAACAAAATTGCATCGATCATATACATTGGCAAGAGACTTTATCTTGACAACTGGTGTATTAGTTATCCCTTCAACTTCATTCTCCATTTGATTTAGAGGTTGTGAAATTGAATCATGTGAATCATTGAATAATTCACTTAATTCTTTAATCTCGGCTGTAGAAGCATTGAATTTCAAAGCTTTTTGATGCTCAAAGTCCCAATAGCTTTCCTTATCTACAATAACATCCCTGCTAACAAAGATCCTTTTATTGTTAACATCAAATATCCTGTAGCCTTTTGACTTTGCTGCATAACCCACTAGAATGCCTTTAACAACTTTACAGTCTAGCTTGGATCTGTTCACAGCAGGAATATGAGAATAGCACATTGAACCAAAGATTTTCAGGTGCTTAACAGAAGGCTTGACACCTGTCTATACTTCAATTGGAGCCATTCCTTTAATTGGCTTAGTTGGTAGACTATTAAAGAGATAAACAGAAGTGAAAACAGCTTCTGCCTAGAAAGTTTTAGGCAAATGCTTCTCAAACAGCATGCATCTAGCCATCTCCATAACTGTTCTATTTTTCCTCTCTGAGACTCCATTTTGCTGAGGTGAATATGGCACAGAGAGTTGGTGATCAATTCCAAAATCTTCATAAAATTGATCAAATTGGCTGGAGATGTACTCTCTGCCATTATCAGACCTGAGAGTTTTGATTTTGCAGCCACTTTGATTCTCAACAAGATTTTTGAACCTTTTAAAAATAGAGAAGACTTCAGATTTTTCCTTGAGAAAATACACCCAGGTCATGCGTGTAAAATCATTAATAAATAGTATAAAATATTTGCTTTCATTAAATGAAGCCGTCTTCATTGGTCCACATATGTCTGTATGAACCAACTCTAGCTTAGCTTGAGCACTTTTTGCTCCTTGATTATTGAAAGGAAACCTATGAGCTTTGCCTTGTTGACGGCTCTCACAAACCTCATTTAGCATAGAAATATCAGGCATATCATCTACTACACCAACAATTTGCATAGATTTTAAGGTTCTCAAATTGAAATGGCCAAATATTTGGTGCCATAACCTGCTGATATAAGCTTTAGCCACTAAAGCTTGTTGATCAATCATTTTGCATTTAAGAGGAAAGCAATTATCATGCATACTCACTTTCACAACTTCAGCATTTTGTGGATAAAAAATAGTGCATGTTTTGTCTTTAAACTGAAGAGAATATTTTTTATGTAATAGTTGGGTTACACTAAGTAAATTTTGAGAAAGAGAGGGAACATAGAGCACATCAGAAATAAGCTTTTTACCTCTTTTGGTGTTAATGATCACTGAGCCCTTTCCAGCTGCTTCAATGACCACTCCATTGCCCATGGTTATCTTAGACTTCACCGATTTATCAAGAGAATTAAATAGGCTGAGATCATTAGCCATATGTGAAGCACAACCGCTATTCACGAACTAAGTAGATTTGCTTAAGAAGCATGAGCTTTGAGAGGCCATAAATAATTTGTCTTCAACTTCCTCATGATCTTCACTGAAATTCACCAGCTGAGATGTTTATTGAACAGCTTGTGAGGACTGAGAAGCTTTTGATCTATAAAATTTTTTCGTGTGTCCAAGCTTGTTACAATGCTTGTAATGAAATAAAGGTTTATTCTTGAACCAGCAATCCTTTTCAGCATGATTTTTTTTTTACAAATTCCGCATGGTGGAAATTCATTTTTCTTTATTGCTTGATTTAATCCTGCTGCAACTTTTCCCTTTTCTCCTCTATCATTTGCAAAATTCTTGGCCTTATTAACAAATGGCTTCCTCCCTCCTTTTTGCTTTGCTTGAAAGGCTCCTTCAACCGAGTCTTCAATTCTAATGGAAGTCCTCTACTCAAAAGCTTGTAGTTTACTTATCAAATCCGCAATGGAAAGGCTCTTGATATCACAAGATTCTTGTATTGCTAAAATTTTTGTTTCAAACTTCTCAGGAACACTGATCATAATCTTTTCAATAACCTTTTGATTAGAAAAATCTTCTCCAAGTAGCTTGATTTGGTTCACCAAATCCATTAGTTTAGCTGAATAATCCTTGATGAGATCTAAGTCCTTCATTTTCAGCATTTCAAACTCTCTCTTCAAGGTGAGAAGCTTGATTGATCATAGAGACTTACAGTCATCATGCTATCCTGGAATATGAAGACATTCATGGAATGAGACCAAAACAAGGACATAGAGGACATCAAGAGTTTGTTAATGAGATATTCGATATTGGTAACTTGGATTAGGTCATAGATGCCAATATCCTTCTAGAAGTTACCAAAAGTGGTTTCAATATGAGTTGCCCAAGTGAAGAAGAATTCAGTTGGGTTTGGCCAAGATCGAATAAAAACTTGTTTGACCAAAGAGATGTAGCATTGGTCCTATTGAATATAAAAGGGTTGCTAGGATTAGATGTGGGAAGGAAGTTTAATATGAAAAAAAATGTCCTCAGTATAGGCATGTCCTAAAGCTACAAGATGATTTTAGTGAAAAGGGATTAGTACCTCATCAACTGCGACTCTCTTAAATGATCTTATTTGCTCTCTTTAGCCGAGATAAGGGGTTAATTAATGAGTTGATTTATGTTGAAGATTTCTTTTATTTTCCCATTGTTATAATGTTCGGTCTGCATAAAAGCAATTATTATGTAAGAATTCAGTTTGCATAAAATTAGGTAAAATCAGTCTATAACAGATTAAAGAAAAAAGAAAATTTGGCCTACCTGAAGTGTTGAAGCCTAGATTGAAGAAGAAGGCGGTCTGAAATCTTGAAAATTCACCTTAAGTAGGAGAGAGAGCTTATAAAGTTTGATTAAGAATTCTTTTTAGCAAAGAAAACTCTTTTAAGGTCAATGTAGACGACGAGGTTTAGCGCGCGCCTAAGTTTCTTGCAACCGCGACACTGTTTAAGCTCAGGGCTCTAAGGAACACACTACTATATCACAAAGACACAGCGTGGAGATGATGGAGTCGCCACCCAGGGTAATAACTGGGACAAAATTGGAGGTGGTACTCGATTCTCTGAAAGAAAGCTAGCACCACAACCAGGAAATTCTGGATTCAGAATACTAACTTCTCTTAGTCTTGTGTTCTTTCATAATTATCTTGTTAATTATTATTTTATCCTCTATTTACATGCAATTTCATATAAACCCTTATTTTAAACAATAAACTCCAAGGCAACCAATCAATGAAATTACATACAAATAATGCATCATTCAAGCTCATAATCCCTATGATGTGAATCCAAGTTCAAAGCCTAAAGAGATCCAAGATCCATTAATAGTACAAGAAGGCCCAATCACAAGGTCCAAATCCAAGAAGCTT
>CATIWK010228346.1:0-15690 GCA_949634005.1 Mallotus japonicus
CAGTAAATAGTACCTAGTACGGTTGTGAATCATAATTTCAGAAAACAGCTCATCTTCTCATGGGTTTGCCCTTATATTTAGAGACATAAATAATTAAAACAAAACTTATCGTGTAGGAAGTGGTACACCAGGTACTCCTAACATTATTTATAAGAAAATTATTTATCAATTATCATCAGTTCTTAAAAGCAAGTGAAGCATGAAAACCACCCGTGTATGATGGATGGTTTAACATTCTATTATAGGGTTATAGTATTGGTAGAGATTATAGATTTAATTTTCTACTTCTTCATAATCTCTCTTTAAAAGTTCTAATATAAAGACAATGTTAAAAAAAAAAAAAAGCATGAAAACCGGATTAATTGCACCAGAGATTACCAAACTTTATACTAAATTTCATTTTAGTTTCATAACTTTAATTTATATTTTTTTTTGTTACAAAATATTGATTTTAATTACATAAAGTAATTGCTCAAAATAATTTCGGCTAATTTAGATGACGTGGCACACTAGATTTACCACATCATAATCTAACTCAACAAAAATTGTCATGTCATACTGCCACACTACCTCCTTCATAAAACAGTTAACCATAATTTTAATTTACTTTTTTATTTTTTTACACATGACATTACAAAATTGTGATCAACAGTCTCATGAAGAAGGTGACAGAATAGTGCAACATAATAATTTTTATTGAATTACACTATAATATGTCAACTTCAATGTGTTACGTCTTCTGCATTAGCCGAAATTATTTTGGGTGATTTCTCTATGTAATTAAAATTAATATTTTGCAATAAAAAATACAAATTAAAATTATAAAACCAAAATAAAATTTAGTGTAAAATTTGGTAACCTCTTATACAATTAATCCGCTTTATATTAGCGTAAAGTCCTAATATAACGATAATGTTAAAAAAAAAAACATGAAATCCAGGATAATTGCACAAGAGGTCACCAAACTTTATACTAAATTTTATTTTGGTTCTATAACTTTAATTTGTACCTTTTTTCTTACAAAAAATTAATTTTAATTACACAAAGAATTTGTCCAAAATAATTCGTCTAAAATAATTCCAACTAATTTAGATGACGTGGCATATAAGAAAATATTCATTTTCCACAAGCATAGATATCTGATTCCTTTACATTAATATAAAATAATTTAAGACTGTAGAAAACATAATTAAACTATAATATTTGGCCAAAAAATAAACTATAATAAAATAAAATAAAATTAAAAATTTATATTTATATAAACGTTTAATATAATTTTTTTTTTCAACAATGTAGTTTTTTAATAGAAAAGATTCCTTTTAGCAAAGATCTGAATCCTTTAAATTAATGTAAAAAAATTAAAAATGTAAAAACTGTATTTATTTTCCACGGGTATACAAATTTGTTTCCTTTAAATTAATGTAAGGATAATTATTTGAGTCACTAACAGCGATAAAAATAGTATGTATTTTTTTTAAGTTTTTAAATTTTATCACTTTAATTAATTGTTCAATTAAAATGGATATTCATAACTAATAACTGATAGAATCAACTGGTGAAAAGTTATTTTTACTTAAGTTAGGTTTTCAGTTTTAGTTTTCGCGTCTATAGTCGGGTTAAACTAATTGTTGAAGAATTTTTCTCACTTTTTATGGTCTTACTTGAATCAAACCGGATTATTCATAGCACAGTAAACTTTAAATATTGATAGTTTAAATTAAAAAAATGAATACTCCTGAATTACTATATAATTTTTTCTGGCCAAATGCATTGTTTCACACTAAACTTTACACAATTAAACTTTGGTGTCACTCAATTTTTATTATTTTCTATTTAAATTTTAAATTTTTATTTTGAATATTTAACCCCTACAATGCATAAAATAAAAAAGTTTATATATTAATGTTGATATGAATATTAAAAAAATTTATGTGGACTAAAATAATACTTAATTTAAAGAGATAACATAATTAAAAATACAATTTTCCTAATTTTTATATTAATTTATAATTTTAAAGATAATTTGATTTTACATATTTAAAATTATTTAAAATCAAGTTTTTATTAATTTTGATATTATATGAGTTAAATAAAATTGAAAAGTTCAAATTTAAAGATAAAAAAATTTCAAATAATAGTTTAAAAATTAATAAAAATTAAAAAATATCAGATATTAATAGTGTAAAGGTATGCATTGAGACAATCTTTGTATGTATAATATCACAAATGAGGATAAGGTTATAATTTTGAAACATAAAGTTGTCCATATTCTACTAGCGTGGTTCCTAATAGCGATATCTAACCAGGTCCCTAAATTGATCAGCTTTTTAGCTTTAGGCCCCTAAAATTTCATTTTGTATATTTAGACCTTCGAATTTCACGAGTTTAAACTTTTAAACCCTTCTGTTAATTTTTAATAAAAATTATTTCCTTTTGGTCCTTGAAGTTTCATATTTCTAACATTCATACCATTTTTCACCTTTTAACACTTATATTACTTTTAAAATTTTTTCACTGATAAAAAATAAATTTACTAATTTTAATTTCTAATATTTTAAATTAAAAACGTAAGTTTATATACATTTTTAAATAATTTTAAATTTTAAAAATACATAAACAAGTTAATGTTAATATAAAAAAATTATAATAAAACTACTGTTTTTCAAAATAAAATATTATATTTTAAAAATAAAATATTATGATGAAAAAGAACACCATAATTAAAAGAGATTATGATAAAAAATATTTTATAATTCTTCAAATTTTAAATTTTATATTTTTCATACATTTTTTTAGTTTTTTGTACAAAATTTTAATTAAATTATTGTGAATAATTTTTTTATAATATAACTTTTATAAATAGTGAATACCAATGCATGCTTGTGTATCACCAAAAACCGGTGATAGATTTTCCAAAAAACTCAAACTTTTTATTACTGTTATCTTAACCTTCATTTTTTTTATCATGCCTTTTGGGTATATGAAAAAAAATTATATTATAAAAATTTATTCACAATAATTTAAAATGTTGTGAAAAACAGTAGTATTATTATAATTTTTTTTATCTTAACATTAACTTGTTTATTTTTAAAAATTAAAATTATTTAAATATGTATGCAATAGTTTAAAATATTAGAAATTAAAATAAGTAAATTTATTTTTTACCGGTGAAAAATTTTAAAAACGATATATGTGTTAAAAAGTAAAAAAAATGGTATGAATGTTAGAAATATAAAACTTCAGGGACCAAAATAAAATAATTTGTGTTAAAAAATTGATAAAAGAATTTAAAACTTCAAATTCGTAAAGTTTAAGGGTCTAAATATATAAAATGAAATGCTAGAGACCTAAAGCTACAAAGTCAATAAGTTTAAAGACCTCAAAATGAATTTTGCCAATGTAAAAAAAACAAAACAAACAGTCCGATTCATTCATAAAAATAGTGCGGGTGCACATTGTCCGCTAATCTTTTTTTGGAAAGACTTGTTGAAGGAAAAATTATAAATTTGGTGTTTGAATTTTTGTGGTTTTTTTATTTGAGTGTCTGAATTTTAAAAAAATATATAAATCAGGTGTATCTGGTCTATTTTTAGTTGACTGTGTGCTTAATCAGATCAAATGGAGTCCATTTTTTTCCAGCTATCTTTACCTTTTTTTAAGTGGACAATAGTGGGGGATGAGCTGAAAAAAATGACATATGAGTTGGAAAAAAGTGGACTCTGTTTGATCTAACTAAGCACACAGTCAGCTTAAAATAGACCAAATATATCTGATTGATATGTTTTTTCAAAATTCAGACACTCAAATAGGGATGAGCTAAAAAAAAATGACATGTGAATTGGAAAAAAGATGAATCCCATTTAAACTGACTAAACATACAATCAACTTAAAATAGATCAAATACACTTAATTGACTTTTTTTAAAATTCAAACATTCAAATAAAAAAAATAATTCATACGTTTAAATAAAAAAATCACAAAAAATCAAACACCAAATTTATAATTTTTCGTATATTGATAGAAACATAACATAATGTTGACAGAAAAAAAGATAGAAACATAACAGTATAGAGCGTGAAGCTGGCGGCCCAACCTGAGGACCCCCAGATAGCAAAAACCACAGATCAGTTTACTTTTTCTTTGGTCTGCTTGATTTGACATCTCATTTACTTTGCCATTTTATGCAGCTCAATTATAAATTGACTGTCATGCCCAAAAAAAAAAATTATAAATTGACTGTTGTTCAAAAAAAAAAATTGTAATTGAGCTAGTGGCCAGCCTGGTCTAGTGGCCAAGCTAAAGGAGGGACAGCTGTGGGTCTCTATTTCGATACCCACGCCTCCCCCACCCCCACCAAATCAAAAAAAAAAAAAATTATAAATTAACTGAATTTTAGTTTTATTTTTTTTTTTTTTTTGACCAAGAGGGATTTGGGGAAGGGGTTGGAGTGGGGGTTCGAACCCCCACATCCAAGTGGGCAACGAAACCCTCTACCACCACAGCTATTGCGTGGTGGTAATTTTAGTTTTATTTTGAGGACAGTAAAACTCGATGAAGGTACAATAATTGATTTTAAGGTCCCGCCACCATGACAATATGTCTGGCGTGCATTTCCTTGTTTATATTTACTTTGTCAATTTATAGCCCAAAGATAAAAGATCTTTTATCCTTTCCGCATGTTTTCCATTGTGAGGTTCCTTCTACTTCTATTTATCAATCATCATCAGTCCTTTAAAAGCAAGTGAAACATCACACCACCCGTGTAGGATGGATGGTTTAACTTCTCCATTACCTCTCTTCAAAATTCCTAATATAAAGATAATGTTAATAAAAAAGCATAAAAACTAGATTAATTGTACAAAAGGTTATCAAATTTTATACTAAATTTTATTTTAGTTTCATACCTTTAATTTATATATTTTTTGTTATAAAATATTGATTTTAGTTACACAAAGAAGTCGCTCAAAATAATTTCGACTAATTTAGATGACGTGACATTTTATAATTACCACATCACAATCCAACTCAACAAAAATTGTCATGTCATACTGTCATGCTACATATTTCATAAAACCGTTGACCATAATTTTACTTAACTTTTTTTTTATTTTTTTACACTTAACCTTATAAAATTATGATCAACAGTCTCGAAGAAGGTGACAGGGTAGTGCGACATGATAATTTTTATTGAATTAGACTATAATATGATAACTTCAGTGTGTCAAGTCATCTAAATTAGTCAGAATTATTTTGAGTGATTTCTCTATATAATTAAAATTAATGTTTTGTAACCAAAAGATACAAATTAAAATTATGGAACCAAAATAAATTTTAGTGTAAAGTTTGGTAACCTCTTATACAATTAATCGGGTTTATATTAGTGTAAAGTCCTAATATAGGCTCTTCCTATAATACAAACGTTTGTATCTATATAAATAGAATTTGAATAATTGGATTTATTTTTATTTAATCACAACCATGGATTGTTTTTGTGTACCAATACCTATAAAATACATCAATGGCTATAATTAAATAAGTAGCAATCTAACGGTTCAAAATTCATTTGTATAGATACAAATGTTTGTACTGTAGAATGACTCCCTAATATAAAAACAATGTTAAAAAAAATATGAAAACCGGGTTAATTGCACAAGAGGTTACCAAACTTTATACTAAATTTCATTTTGGTTATATAACTTTAATTTGTACCTTTTTTGTTACAAAACATTAATTTTAATTACACAAAGAAGTCGCCCAAAATAATTTCGGCTAATTTAGATAACGTGGAATATAAGAATTACCACATCACAATCCAACTCAACAAAAATTGTCATGTCATATTGCGTCGCCACCTCCTTTATAAGACCGTTGATCGTAATTTTACTTTACTTTTTTTTTATTCTTTTTTACACTCAACCTTATAAAATTATGATCAATAGGCTCATGAATAAGATGACGTTGTAGTGCGATATGATAATTTTTATTAAGTTAGACTATAATATGGCAACTTCAGTGTTCACGTCATTTAAATTAGCCAAAATTATTTTGGGTGACTTCTCTATGTAATTAAAATTAATGTTTTGTAACAAAAAAGATACAAATTAAAATTACGGAACTAAAATAAAATTTAATGTAAAGTTTGGTAACCTTTTATACAATTAATCCGGTTTATATTAGTGTAAAGTCCTAATATAAAGATGATGTTAAAAAAAACATGAAAACCGGGTTAATTGCATAAGAGGTTACCAAACTTTATAATAAATTTCATTTTAGTTTCATAATTAACTTTAATTTGTACCTTTTTTGTTACAAAACATTGGTTTTAATTACACGCAAAGAAGTCACCCAAAATAATTTCAGCTTATTTAGATGGCGTGACACACTAGAATTACCACATCACAATCCAACTCAACAAAAATTGTCATGTCATACTGCCATGCCACCTCCTTCATAAGAACGTTGACCATAATTTTACTTTACTTTTTTTTTTTAAACTCAACCTTATAAAATTATGATCAACAGTCTCATGAAGAAGGTAACGTGGTAGTGCGACATGATAATTTTTATTGAGTTAGACTATAACATGACAATTTTAGTGTGTCACATCATCTAAATTAGCCAGAATTATTTTGGTGACTTATCTATATAATTAAAATTAATGTTTTGTAACAAAAAAAGTACAAATTAAAATTATGGAACCAAAATAAAATTTTGTACAAATTTGGTAATCTCTGATATAATTTAACCAATGAAAACCATTAGCAAAAGTGTTTTAATAAAGTGTCTTTAATCCGATGGTGAACTTGAGGAAATTTAAAGAAAAGTATAAAGTTAAGAAAATTTGAAAGAAAATTTAATAAGTTCCCTCCATTAATTTTGCTATTAATTTTATAAATTAAAGTGTAAATTTTTAACAAGAAAATGTTTTTTTGGTAATTGAAGTTTTATATGATTAAAAGGCAAAATCTATTTTTAACCCCTTGAACTTTTAAGCTTTATTACATTAAACTCTTAAACTTCAATTATGTTGTATTTAAGCCCTTGTGGTTTTATTTTTGCACACAATAAGGACTTATTTTAAATATTTGATTATTAAACTTATTGCAAAAGATCAAATTATCAAAATTTAAAAGTTTTATTATCATTTTAATACAATTAAATAAAAACTTACACATATGTTGTATGTTTTTCATTCAATAATCATTTAATAAATTAAATGAATTTAAAACTAATATTTTTATTTTTATTTAAACATATTACTTTAAAGGTAAAAATATCTCTTAGTTCAAATTAGTAAATTTTATTATTTTATTTTTAATAGGTAAATTATTTATTATTCATAATTTTGTTATTTTGTTATTCATATTATCATTTGATAAAATATAATTTAAACATACTAAATTATTAGCAAAAATATTATCTTTTAAATATGAATATTCAAAAATATATTTTTTATACTTTACCATATTTGACATGCTTAATAAAGTTAATAATGTATGAGTAAATTTTAATTAAGTATAAAGTGTCCAGTATAATATTGGTAAAATTTTACTCTACGTAGTGGAAATCTTGAGTTTCATACCTTCCTCTTAATCTTTAAGTATTGAATATGAACTTTTTGATCTTTATTTGTGGTAATCCGAAAAAAAATAAGCATGATTGCCTACAATATTGAATAAAACATTTGGGATAAAAACAATTTTAGTGTCTAAACTTTTTAAAATTTAACAATTTGATGTTTGAACTATTTTTTTCTATAACAATTGAGTGTTTTTTCGAACAACCATAACGATTTCATTAAACATAAAAGATAATACATTTGGGCTCAATGACAAAGAAATACAAATATAGCCCACTCCCTAACAAAGGCCCATACCCCTCAATCTTCTTCTTCACAATTGAAACCCTCATGTTCCTAAGGCATTTGAAGAGAAACTTCATCAACAGAAGTAGCAGCTGAAACAACCATGGCTGCAGTAAGAGGAAGAAAAGCTCTAGCAAGAGTTTATAAAAACTCAACAACCCAACAATGGTCTTCAGAGTAACGTTAGTGTTGGAGAGGAAACAGGAAGTAGTGGAAGGTAGGATATGGCAAGAGATGTGAGCTTTGTCTTGTGAGCTTCCATTCTTTGATGGAGGATGTCTTCTTGTTTCTAGAACAACAAGATCCACCAGCAAAAATGCCCAAGCAACATAGCTATCACTGCAAAAAGCTATCAATAAGCTATCACCTATATCAAGCATAAAACTAAACAAGATTATTTATAAAACAATAAATTATGACATAAAACTAAAGTAACCATAGAGAGAAGAGCCGAGAAACTAGGTATTGTAGACGAAATTAACACAACAACAAAAGTTAAATCAAAGAAAAGTATATGAATGAATTGTTGTAACTTAACAATTGAGTGTTGGAACCTATAAAAAAATAATAATAATAATAAAATGTATTTAATAGGTCATGTAGTGAAAATAACTAAATTATCCATGCCAATTATTTAAATTTACCTTTTCCACCAAAAATAAAATCATAATAAATTTACAATATATATATATATATATATATATATATATATATATATATATATATAAGATAAAATATATTTAGAGCACTAATCCTATACTATTAACATTTCAATTTCATCGAATTTACTAAAAGTTGTAAACCAAAGAGAGAGAATGCTATCTTCTGCATATCTTATTATTTGCTCTACTTTTCATCAATCTAGCTTCTTCACGAGTCTATTTTGAGCAATTCATCATTTCAACCATGCAACGGTAATTTTTCTACATAGCATTTGTTCATATTGAGATCTACTAAACAATACTGCACTGCACACGGTAATTGTGATCCTTTCTACCTCTTATCTCTTCTATCTACTTTAGAATTTGCTTGTTTTGTTTTGAGCTTTGGAACATAATACTATTGTTTAGATGAATTTGATATATCAGGACTTTAAGAGGAGGTACGAATTCAAGATGTTGCATTTTTTATTATTATTTATAAAATTAGGAAACTTCATTGAGATACCTGTTCTTTTTTTTTTTGAAGGAAGAGATACCTGTTCTTACTAAATTTAATACTTTGATTTTTCCCCCACAATTTGTATGCTTAAGAATAGAAATTTTTAATTTTCAAAAAAAAAAAAAGAATATAAATTTTTATATTATGCTTGATATGATATTTATGAAAATTTTTTTGGCCAATATATTTATGAAAATTGTGCTCATTGAGATAGCTATTCTTGAACTCATAGTTTGGTGAGAGAATGTTCATTGTATGGTTAGGTGCAAGTAAGATGTTCCTTGGTCCGTTTTAACCTATTCAATATTAATAATGTGAATAAAGTACAAATAGCTAGCTTCGAACACTTGTTGAGTTTTGGGATGGAGCACTTTTGTATGTGATGCTGAAAAAATTATACATATGCGTAATGTATATGTCATTTTAATAAGCATTTTAGATCTGTAATGAGACAAAGATTTTATTTAATGTTGTTTTAAGTTTAGGGTAATAAGTCTTCTAGTTTTGAATGTCATTTGTATTTTGCAGTCCATAACCAATCACTTTACAAGTGCTCTCTGAGCGTATACATCCAGCTGCAGCTACAGCTGCGTCGTTTTATAGTGCTCTCTGAGCGTCGATATAGTGCTCGCCGGAGCTTTGCCATTTGTGTTCTCATCTGAGATCGATCGTCTTGTGTCAGTAGGAGTTCTGGTTCTGTGTTTCGTTTGATCTCGTTGTTGCTGTCCTGATTTGTGTGTTTTGTCTTCATCGGTGTGGCCATCTCTTGTACGATAGTATTGTTGGCTCTGTTTGTTGATCTGGTCTTGATTCCATCTTCAATATTTGCTGTTCTTTGATCTTCAACGCCTTTACTCTTCGTCTTTGTGCTCTTTTAGCTTTGTTATCAGGGATTTCACCTAGTTTTTTTTATCTCCCTCGTAGGAGTTCTGAGTGGTCTGTGTTGTTGCGCTTTGTTTTCATCTAGTTTCATGAACTGGTTAGGTTGGAACTGCAGAGGGTTGGGAAACCCTAGAGCAGTCCAAGTTTTATGCGAGCTCGTTAAGGTGCGTAAACTAGAGGTTATCTTTTTAATGGAAACGCTAGTTCTGTCTTCTAAAATTGATGCTATTAAAAGGCGGCTGGGGTTTGAGGGGGCTTTTGTTGTCGATAGAGTTAGAAAAGGTGGGGGTTTGGCAGTACTGTGGAAGAAGAGTAATGTCTGTACTATGGTTGGATATGCTCTTAACTTCATCGATCTAGAGGTTGAAGATGGGTTACACCCAAAATGGAGGCTAACATGTTTTTACGGTTACTCTGAAAGAAATGGGCGTAGAGAGTCTTGGGGTCTTTTGCAGGATCTTGCTAGTCGATCTGATCTACCCTAGTGCGTGGGTGGCGATTTTAACGATTTGTTGCAAGCAGAGGATAAGCATGGCGGTGGCGAGCATCCTAATTGGTGCTTTAGGGGCTTCAAAGAGGTTATCTCGGACTGTTTTCTCCAGGAACTTCCGTTGATTGGGTATCATTATACCTGGGAGAGAGGACGGGGGTCTGACCATTTTATGGAGGAAAAATTGGATAGAGTGTTTATTTCAAATGCTTGGGCGTTGATGTTTCCTGATGCTTGTCTGTTGAATTTGGTGGCTCCAGTCTTAGATCATTCTCCAATTTTTCTCCAGACCAAAGTGTGAAGTTTTATGGCAGTCCAAAGACGTTTTCGATTTGAAAATAAGTAGCTTAAAGAAGAGGCTTTGGGTACGGTTATTGAACAGAGTTAGCAGTCTCACGCTGGGTCCAACATAGTGGGAAAGTTAGATGGTTGTGCAAGAGATTTGAGTGTTTGGGGCTCTCAGATGGCTAGGCAATTTTGGCATCAGATCAATGTTTGTAAAGCTGAGGTTGAAAGGCTCAGGGACAGTATGATTCCTGCCCAAGTTCAGGTGCTAGTGCAAGCTAAAAAATAATTATCTGATCTGTTGAACAAAGAAGAAGTCCATTGGAAACAGTGATCCAAATCATTTTGGTTAGTAGAAGGTGATATGAATACTTGATATTTCCATGCCTCGGCTTCCGCAAGAAAGAACACTAACACGATTAAAAGGCTACAAGGTGAAGATGAGATTTGGTATGATTCATCGGAGGATATGGGTAGCATTATGATTGACTATTTTCAGCGCTTGTTCTTGGACAGTATAGGTGATTATGATCCT
This sequence comes from Mallotus japonicus, assembly GCA_949634005.1. Classification (NCBI taxonomy): domain Eukaryota; kingdom Viridiplantae; phylum Streptophyta; class Magnoliopsida; order Malpighiales; family Euphorbiaceae; genus Mallotus; species Mallotus japonicus. The sequence continues at coordinate 11,218 of CATIWK010228346.1, forward strand.
GTCCTAAGGTCCGTTGAGCCTTTGGTGTCCCAGGATGATAACAATGCTCTAGATGCTCCGTTTTCTAAAAAGGAATTCAAGGATGCTATCTCCCAAATGCATCCAGATAAATCGCCCGATCCGGATGGATTTAATCCAGCATTCTTCCATCATTTTTGGCACTTGATAGGGCCGGATGTGTTTTCAGCAGCAGTGGGTTGGCTAAATAGGAAAGAATTTCTAGAAGCTTTAAATGATTACGCTATTAGTCCTTATACCAAAGTGTACTGCCCCAAGCTCTATGAAGGACTTAAGACCAATCTCGTTGTGTAACGTTCTGTACAAAATTATTTCCAAAGTGCTGGCCAACAGATTGAAAAGTATCCTACCGCATTTGATCTTTAACTCTCAATCTGCTTTTGCTCCAGGAAAGGCAATTATAGATAATGTCCTGGTGGCTTTTGAATTACTGCATTACATGAAGAGGAAGACTCATGGATTAAAAGGGGAAGTGGCTTTGAAGATTGATATCACCAAGGCGTACGACCGAGTGGACTGGGGTTACCTAAAGGCTATCCTGTTACGGTTGGGTTTCTCGTCTAGTTGGGTGGACTTTATGATGTTGTGTGTTACTATAGTGCAATAATCGATTCTGTTAAATGGTAAAGAGCTTGGCCCCATTGTTCTAAAAGAGGCTTGCGCCAAGATGATCCCTTAAGCCCATATTTATTTATTCTGTGTGTGGAGGGGCTGACGGCGTTGTTTTGTAAAGCAGAAAGACGAGGGGAACTACATGGTTATCGTGTATCGAGAGGAGCTCTGAGTATTTCTCATCTCCTATTTGTAGATGATAGTTTTTTCTTTTTCAAAGCAACTGTTAATGAGGCATTGGTCATGAAGAGCATCTTGAAGACATATAAGGTAGCTTCTGGACAAGAAGTTAATTTTCATAAGTCAGGAATCTTTTTCAGTCCGAATGTTCATAGTAACTTAAGGGCAGCTATATCTGGCTCTCTTGGTGTTCTCTCTCCCCTTAACAGTGGGCGCTACTTGGGTCTACCGTCTTTGATTGGTAAAAGCAAGAGAGTAGTATTTCAACATATTCGAGATCGAACGTGGAGTAGGCTTCAAGGTTGGAAGAATAAGTTTTTATCTTCTGTGGGGCGGGATGTCCTTGTTAGGAATGTTGCACAAACTATTCCTTCATACTGTATGAGTTCTTTTCTTATTCCCACATTGCTTTATGAGGAAATACAGAGGATGCTTAATTCATTTTGGTGGGGCGGTAAAAGGATTGGGCATAGAGGTCTTAATTGGTTTGAGTGGCAAAGACTTTGTGTTAGAAAGGAGTATGGCAGGTTGGGCTATAGACATCTGCATTTCTTTAATCTAGCTATGCTTGGGAAACAGGCTTGGAAGTTGCTTTCCGAGCCTAATACTCTGATCTCTAGAGTTTACAAAGCTAAATATTTTCCGTGAGGGGATTTTATGAAAGCTCAATTGGGCCACAACTCGAGCTTCACTTAGAGGAGTATTTTGAGTTCTCGGGTAGTCTTAGATAAAGGTTGTAGGTGGAGAATAGGAGATGGTAGTAGAGTCAATGTTTGGACGGATCCTTGGTTGACTGATGATAATAATGTTTATCTAGAATCATCGCCAATCCCTGGTTTTGAGAGCCTACGTGTGAATGATCTCATGATTCCTATAAGTCAAGAGTGGGATTCTAAATTTTTGGAGGAGGTGTTTTCTGCGAGGGATATGGCGGCAATTCTAAACAGTCCTCTTCGAAGAACTCCAGGGTGTGATTCTATAATATGGCATTTTACTAAAAGTGGAGTATATTTAGTAAAAATAGGATACAGAGCTGCTATGGAGTCAATGTTTGGCATGGTGGAGGATCGGGTCGATGGGAATTGGCAGAAGTTGTGGAAGTTGCAAGTCCCCCCTCGAGTTAAAACGATGCTTTGGTAGGCTTGCAGGGACTGTTTGCCTACAAGGGAGAGATTATAATATAGAGGTATGGAGGTTATTAACGTTTGTGTCATCTGTGGTACTCCGAACGAATCCTCTCTTAATGTTCTTGCTGACTGTAGCTTTGCTAAGGCCTGTATGGAGAAAGCTAGCATTTATGTTGTTACTTAAGGCTTTAGAAATTTTAAGGAATGGTTTTTTCATAGCATGCATAATTTGGATGCTGTCATGTTTGCTAAGTTATGTGTGTTGGTTTGGGGTATTTGGAAGCAGAGAAATATGTGTCTGTGGGAGGGTGTGTTACAACAACCTGCACAAGTTGTGTTCGGGCTGATGAGTTTTTTCTATGACTGGGCAGCGGCTTGTCCAATGCAACAAAGAGAGCGGGAAGTTGTGTTGGAGGGATAAGTTGAGAGTTGGGTTCCTTCGCAAATTGGTTTTGTCAAGTGTAATGTTGATGGGGCTGTGTTCACAGTTGAACGCAAGTCAGGTTTTGGCATGGTTCTGCAAGACAGTGCAGGGCAGTATGTCTTAGGTGCTTCTGGGGTGTTTCCTGGTTTGTTTGATGCTAGAATTGTCGAAGCTATTGGCCTCAGGGAGGCTGTCCAACGGATGCTGGTTATGGAAAAAGCTAATGTGGTTTTTGAGTGTGATGCCAAGGTGGTAGTGGATGCTATTCATGCTACCTCTGTTGATTTATCTGAGTTTGGTGCTGTCATTGCCAAATGTAAATCTCTTCTTCTTCAGGGCTGTAATTACTCTATCCAATTTGTTAGGAGACAAGCAAATGTTGTAGCTCATTCCTTGGCTAGAGCTTCACGTTTACATGCTAGTTTCTGTGTTTTCGATTTCCCTCCTGATTGTATTAGGAACTTAGTTCCTGCTATTGCTCCTTATGCTTTTTAATGTTATCGGGTCTTTCTTTCAAAAAAAAAAAATCTTCTAGTTGTGAAATAGTGTCAAGGATTAGTCAAACTCTAATAGCTATATCACTTAAACTCATCTCAAGTTCTATTCTTGATAAAACATAACAAATACTAGAAACTCTTTCGAGTACTGAAACTCTTTAAGACTGTTATGTTTGTCCTAGCCAGGAACTCATTCATCAAGAAAAGACTTAGATAGTTCTGGATCTTATTCTGGTTCACTCCAGATAATGAATCCCATCTTGGTCGAACACTTATCCCTACATTTGACTAACTAGAGCAACCATACGCCATATACCCATGTGTGGTTAACACAAGTATGTAAGCGGTAGCAAACTCTAACTCCTCAAATGTGGATGACCGTGTCACCTCAAGTCAAAGGACTATATGCACCATTATAACCTAGATCATGATCGTTGACTATAAGTGAATATCCATGCGATCATTAATCTAATGTCACTATTCGATCCAACCATCCCATGAGTATCCACATGTCTATTCTGATATCTCATATAAAGTAGCATGAGACTCACTACCTCCCACTATTAGTATCACATACTAATCAAGGATAATAGACAAAGGTGATAGTCTAATTAATATTACCCAAATATTAATTACACAACTATGAACATTTTATAGCATATGTACTAAATAAATTTGTAACTCATATTATCAACTCTTGATAATAAATTTATTTAATATTATGCTAAAGGGTAAATACTCAAATAAACAAACACTTTATTTAAATGAATATTTTATTGCCATTTGAGATAATTTACAATGTCAATTTACATTAGTAGAATGGTACTAGGTCACATCTATGCTAACAGTAATGACTTAGTAATTTCCCCAGTATTTTTCCCAAATGTGTGTAATTTATGCCATATAGTAAATCATTAAAATAAAGCCCAAGCCCATTTGCAAATGGGCTATGTCAAAATTGGGCCTTTAATTCCCTTTTTGGCCTATTAAAGTGGACTTTGGTTTTATTTAAAGGATTTACTACTTGTTTGTTACATTTCGGGAGTTTGCTTGCATACGTTGGTTTTGTTATCCCCTGTTGATAATCAAAACTCAGAACAAAAATCCTAGGATAAGGAACTCACCATTGAACACGTGCGCGGGAGAAATAAGGGTCGAGATTACCGTTTAAGAGCTTTGTTATTGTCTGCTTTCTTGTTAAGTGTAAATAAAACTATATGTTTATTTATTTCTCTTCAGTAAAGTAAACCCGCATCTCATGCATACACGTCATGCATGTTTCTAACCTGTGGTGCTTGCAGATATAGATTCACATCAATCTTCCAGTTGGAAACGGTCTGACACCTGTCACTTGATTAGAATTCCTAAAGAAGCAACAATGGCAGAATTTAATGCTGAAGTTTTTAAGGAACAGTTGAAAACAGAAATGGCCGAACAGACTCGGGCAATTATGCAGGAAATGATGGGAAAATGTGAATCGTAATGAAAAATGTTAATTTTTATTATTTTTACTTGTTAGTACTTGGGTTATTATTGAGTTCTCTTATTCTTCTTCTTTTTATAATTCTATTTCAATTGAGTTTTTATTTTAGTTTTGTTTTTATTGGATTGATTG
>CATIWK010228402.1:0-13633 GCA_949634005.1 Mallotus japonicus
ATGTAAATCGAATCAGAAATACTCTTATTATGTCAATAAAGAAAAAGTTATCCAATTTGTTCACTGCCAATTCATTCAAATATGCATACGTGATATAGGTATTTAGAATCAAATTTAGCATAAGCATGTGCCAAATCATGCCAGATCTAATATTTCTTATTTTTTTACATAAAATATTAAAAATTAGATTATGATAAAACGGTAAAATTATTAAATATGTTAAAAGTCAACAAAGATTAGGTAGTCAAATTATCCCCTTGTGCTTATGCACTATATTAAAAGGAAAAAAAAGTTTATCTCGCATCAAAAATTTAGATTTTCGACAAATATTGAACGCGATCTTTTTAGTTAATAATTATCTGAGTTGTATTATGTGTATTGTAAATTTTGTAGTTGGGTGTATCTTATGATTTTTTTTAAAAGTAAAATAATATTATTGATTCAAACTATTAATATATATATACAAATTTACTAAAAATCATAGAGTATGAAACAACACTCAGATTAATAGTATAATAAAACGACTCAAAGTCTACAAATTTAATAATACTATAGTGATTAGAATACCTATGACTTCAGTTCTGCAAAATATTAATGACCATAATCTGATTTGTTGTCTCTGTCTGATCGAATATACTTTGTCCTTCTGAATCACCCACGCACAAATAAAAGCCGCAACAAGATGATGAAAAATAAAACGTCGCAATAAAACGACAAAAAACTAAATGCCGTAACAAAACAATAAAATCACAAAAAATAAAATAAAACTTAAATATATATGCAATAACTACTTATTTAAAAAATAAATCGATAAAAAAAATGTAAAGGGGTGATTTTAAACAAAAAAAATAATCACTTATCACCTCTCCTTAAATAAGATGCGTCACTAGATAAAAAAAGAAAATAAAGTTGATAAAGTTAAGGAAGATCCCCTTATGCATTGTACAAATGCATTATGTTCATAAAATCGTTTGTTTGTTGTTCCAAAAAAAAGAATCTATTGTTTACAATCAAGAAATAAAATAAAATTTATATAAAATCATGAAAATTAAAAATTTGAATTGTAAAAATTTGAAAACTGTTTAATCACAAAGGTGGAAGCATGTGGGGGTGAGAGGCATTGGACGTAGCAAAATGAAACAAAAGATTAAAGGGAAGATAGGCGTCAAAATCCATTCACTAATCATTACATCTGCCACTAAACCACAAAATTATGTTAATTAAATAAATAAAAAATTATAGTTAATTGATGGTTTGACAAAATCTAAACGGCTATATTTGATTGGATAGAACCACCTCAGCATGTGCACTTTTAGTTTTATTGGTCAAAATGTTTCAGTAATTAAAAACCCGTTTTGAGAATTTTTGGAACAATGAGAAGTGGTGAATTTTCCGTGCCAAGATTGGCAATCCCTCACCTAGCCGACAAATCCCAGTTTAAATGGGACATTTAAAAAAAAAAAAAAATTAGCACAGTTTTGCCCTCACTTTTGATTCACATCCACTCCCAGAAACCATGGTTGACGGCTCCACCACCACCGCCACCACCACCACCACCACCATGGCAGGCCACCAATATTTGTTTTCCATTCCAGTTTCCTAGTCCACTTGGTTTTGTTGAGAGATGATGTTTTGTGTTTGTCTTTTTTTGTCTTTGCTTTGTAGATATAATAAGTTAATTGCTTAATCAAATGCTATAATGTTGTTTCTTGATAAAGGACCTTACGGGAAGCATTTTATAAATAAGATGGGGATATCAATTGAAATTTTAATTCAAATGATGCATGGTAGTATTATTAAATTTTCTCTATTAAATCCTCAATTGTGAATTCATTGATATTTTTATTTATAAAAATTGTGAAAATTTCTAACTCAAGGTTCTATGTTATCATTCACTAATATTAATAAAAATTTATTTACTATTTTATAGTAATAACAAAATACATGTTGCGTAGTGCATGATTTATTCAATAAATATATTATATAATTTATTAATTTTTAATTATTTTGTACAAAATTGACATATAGCTACAAGTAATTGTATCCTCTTAACTTAAATTTTTCTAAAAAAAAAAAAACTCTCAAATGAAAATTTTTACTAACATATATACTTTAGATAAAAAGGAAAATGAAATTAAAGAGTGAAAAATATTTTGCCAAAATAGAGATATGATGGGCCAGAAGCAAGCCGTAAAAAGGAATATATGGCTATGATGAGCCGGCGGTGAGTGGCAAGTGGGGTGTTGATTGCGCGCGTGTTTCCTTTATAAGCGTGCCAAAATCCCTTTGGTAAATTGGCGGGGGGGCCATCATGGCTCGAACTAGGCTCGGCTAGCTCTACCCAAACTCCAAATTAAATGTATACGACGGCTGCGCCGATTTCCACATTTCCACATTTCCCTTGGGTCGGCCCGGCCCGAGATTTACAAAACCCTGTCGTATCTCTTGCCGGCAACTGTTACCTTCCCCACTCGCCACAACGAATCGTGTTGTCAACGTCTCCTCGTTTTACTTAGTGTGGGATGGAGAGTGCATTGCACGCAAGTTTTACCAATGGAGGGAAACTATGCATATTTTTTCTTATAATTAAGTATATTTTTTAGTATTAAATATTTATTCAATAATTTTTTTTAACAATTGAGGGATTAAGGAGAATCGAACTCACAATAATTTTATATATATTGACAAAATTAAAAAAATTATTATCTCTATGATGCACATATTTATACATTTCTATTATGAAATAAAAAATAAAAATACTATTATTCATCCAATAAATTTATATGTGTACAACAAAATTTTCCAATTGTTGTATTGTTGGACTCGGACTAATTTTCACAGCATAATTTTTTTTTTGAAGCTAATAGTATAAAAAAAATATATATGACTTCATTAAGTTGTAGGTAAAAAACCTTATTATTTCAACTTAATTATCTCATTACAAGTGATACTAAAGATTATTTAGTTCAATTGATTGAGCTAGCTAATCAAAGTTTTTCTTCAATTATTTAAAATTGAAGTGTTTGGTAAAATTTTAAAATTAATTGCTATAACTGTTTCTATTTAAAATAGCTACAAATTTGATTAGCTCTATTTTGGAGTTTTTTTTCCATGAGTTAATAGCTGATTTGTATATATTTTTTATTTAGACTATTTTACCTTTATTAAAATAATTAATAACAAACAACTCCATTTAGATTAAACGCATGCAAATAATTTTTTATAATTTATAATAGAATAAATATTATTTTAAATTATAATTATTAAATAATTATAGAGTTTATACCTATAATTATTTTAAAAAATTATACAGTAATATTTATATTTTAAAATTAATTTTTAAATAATTTTTATTAATAATTTTAATAAAATATAAATAAAAAATAAAAAATTATTATTTATTATTGTATACTATTTTTAAATAATTTACATAATTAAGAAAATATTATAAGAAATATATGAAATTATATTTAAAAATACATTGTATTCTTAATGGTCATTTGATAAATTAACAACAACTAATAAAATTTGATGAAATGATTCATATTTATCAGCTACTAATTATCAGATATCATATATTCACAACTGATGTTAAATATCAGCCACTATAAACCAGATAGACTCTTAATAGAATATGTTAAATGCAAGATATGTATTTAAAAAAAGATTAAGTATAATTTTAAAAATTATATATATATTCTCTATTGAAGTACAAGCCAACTTCTTCCATCTAAAGTAACATAAAAATTTCTGGAATAAGAAGGAAGTTCAATGGAGCCGGCCTTGAATGAATTAAAAAAGAAGTTCAATGGAGCCGGCCTTAAATGAATTAAAGAATTGTTTTAATTTGAAAAAATTGAAAAAAAAATCATTACTTCTTTTTTTTCCCCCTAAAAGAGAGATAGAGATGGAATTAATTGGGAACTTAAATTCATGGAATTATTGAGTAAGATTTGGATCAGAGGTTACTGCTACCCTTTTCTCAAAAAGAGAGAATATGTAAATATAAGATATATGATACTAATATTATCATTAAAATATATAAAAATAGAAGTATAAATAAATAGAATAGTTTTATTATAATGGAAAATGGTGGGAGACAGATTCTGAGTTATGAGGGTAGAAATTAAGGACTTTTATTTATTTGGATATTTCAAGTTACAAAATCTCCACAGGTGGCTAATGGCTTAACTACTAGCTTACCAAAAGCCTATTTATGATTGATTTCTATACTAATTGTCTTCTTCTATTATTGTACCTTTCTGAAGCATAGCCAACATGATTCACTTCATTTCAATATCAGAATCATGTATTTATTTATTGCATTCATTTTGTATATGAATTTTTTTTATCAATAAGATTTACTGTTTATATACCATTGTTCAGGAACAAAGCCCATGAATATGTTTATATGTATTTTTTTTTATATCGTTTATGAAACTGAAAAAAAAAAAAAAAAAATCCTCCTTGGCATACCAAAATATAGCCATCAACTTTCAAATTTAAATGAAATAAGCCATTAAGTAGTGTGTAACCTTAAATAAACATGTCAAAAAAATTAATAAATTACCTATATTATATTTAATAGTTGAATATATATATATATATAATTATTTGTTAAATATTTATATAGAAGAGCTTGTAAAATATTTTTTAATATAATTATTTTTAAATATTCTGCAGTTATAAAAATTTATTCAACAGCTGATAAATACTTCCAATATATACTAAGTTTTTATAATATAAATTATTAATATTTAAAATTTATTTCGGTTCTATCTAAATAAAATTATAAAAATGATAAAAAAATTTATTAATTAATTGAATATGACCAAAAATCCGAGTATTAGTTTTTCATAGTTGTGAAAGTGAAGTAAAATTGAAGGTAGAGTATTAGTATAAGAAAGATAATGCCGTTGAAGGAGTGTTTCTTGGGCTATAAAAGGAAGGTTGAAGGGTGAGGTAAAGTCCCTCCTTCAGTGATGAGAACAAAGTCTCTGTCGCTTAGATCTGTAAATTCCCTTTAACACAAATTAACACATAGAAGGAATCGAATCAGAAGTGGAATACAGGAGGAAACTTGGGTTTGGTCTCTCCCTTTCAGCTCCTACTTTCACTTCAAAAAGAGAAGAGTGAATGCGATAAACGAATTTCAAATCCCTCAACACAACAAAAGCAGTACCCATAATATCAAAAGCATAACCCACCCCAAATCTTCATTTATATATAAGCACTGTTGCACGCTACATAAACAACAACAACAGAAGCAGCAGCAGCAAAGAAGAAGCAGCAACAGTAGTAGCTGCAGCAGCTTATACAGATATATATTTATATATATACAAATAGACGTTTTGTTTTTTTGTATTGCCTGTTATAGCAGTGTGGAAAGGGTCTTTTTCATTTCCTTCAACGTCTTGCGCCAATACCCAAATATTGAAACGCACAGATTTTTTATTTTTTCTCTTTTTCTTCTGCTTTTTCCTGCTTTTGAGGTCTAGCAGTGGCTCGCCGCCTTTAGTTTCGGCACTGCCTTCTCTTTTTTTTTCCTCTGTAGAGATTGTTGGCGCATTAAATTCAAAGCTTTTACTACAGGGAGATCCGTAGGAGCAGCTGCGACCATTTATAGCTACCTCTGCTCAAATACTTGGAATTGAGAAATGTTAAGAACTTTCTCAACTGTGCAGCAGCAAATTGATTGTTTTCAATTCTGAAAACAAGAAAAGAAGGAAAAAAAAAAAAAGCTGATAAATCGAGTCAAGTAAAGGACAGAGCTTTGAATACGTATCAGTCGTATTTGGGTCATATAGACTGATCTGGGATTGTGTTGTTTTCTTTTGTTTTTCATTCTTCAATCTCTTTACGCGAAAGAGACGTATCAGAGAAACAAAGGTTGGTTATTTTTGATAGTTTTGTATGGTTTAATACTATTGGGTTTCTTTCATTCTCTGGTTCTTGACAATTACAAGCATGTTTTGAACACTGCTCTTTTTGTTTTCAACAACCAAACTGTTTTTCTATTTTAATTTTTTCCTTTTGGCTTTTCTTTCTATTCATTAAAAAAAATAAAAGGCTCTGCTGATTTTGCTTGGATCTGAGTGCGGTTGGTTGGGTTTTTAGAGTATTGGCTTTCGTTTTCTGGGGTTGTGTTGCTGTATCAAGATTATAGTTTTTTTTTTCTCTTATTTTTTTTATCTTTTTGTCTCATTTTGTGTCTTTTAATATGTTTCAGATCTACCAGGATTTAGACGTTGTTTGTTGCTGTTGTTGTTGTTGGCTTTTTGGAGAAAAACGAAGACAATGTTGCCTCAGAAGCAAGCAGAAGAAGCAATAGTCCCCAACTTTAGTGAGACAGAAAATGAAGGCAAAGAAGAAGAAAGAGAAGCAGAAGAGCAACACTCCATGTTTAGTGTTAAAAGCATGCTCTGGCATGGTGGCTCTGCTTGGGATGCCTGGTTCAGCTGTGCTTCCAATCAAGTAATATAGTTTGTATCTATATGCCCATTTCAAAAAAGCTTAAAAAGGAGAAGAAAAGATTCTGATCAATTCGTTTTCTTGATTTTGCTTTGTTCTACCACTGCTGCAGGTAGCTCAAGTACTGTTGACACTACCTTACTCTTTCTCCCAACTGGGTATGCTGTCAGGAATTTTGTTCCAAATATTCTATGGTCTTTTAGGAAGCTGGACTGCTTACCTTATCAGCGTACTGTACATTGAGTACAGAAGCCGAAAGGAGAAAGAGAACGTTAACTTCAAGAACCATGTTATACAGGTCCGATTCTTTTGCTTAATTACTCCTAACCACTGAAATCTAATCTTTAAAATATAGAACGAACAGTGGCCTATAACCACCCCTTTTTTCTTTGGTTTCCACTGTACAAGAATTTAAGAAATAATAAAAAGAAAAAGCTCACCCTGTTTTGGATTATACAGTGGTTTGAAGTGCTTGATGGGTTACTGGGTCCATACTGGAAAGCAGCAGGACTTGCTTTCAACTGTACTTTCTTACTCTTTGGATCTGTTATTCAGCTTATTGCTTGTGCAAGGTAAGATCTTTCTTCATTTTAGTTTTCAAATATAGTAATATCTGATCTGTGTTCTTTTTGTTTTGTTCATTTGATTGATTTTCTTTTGATGTTTTACTGCAAAAACAGTAACATTTACTACATCAATGACCATTTGGACAAGAGGACTTGGACTTACATTTTTGGAGCTTGCTGTGCTACAACTGTTTTCATCCCTTCTTTCCATAACTACCGAATTTGGTCTTTTCTTGGCCTTGGCATGACCACTTACACTGCCTGGTATCTCACCGCTGCAGCTCTTGTTCAAGGCCAGGTACTTTACATCAAAAAATGAAATACAAATCATATATTCATACACTGATGTTACATTAATTGATATTTTACAATCTTTAATGGCTTTGAATTGCAGGCTGAAGGAGTAATACATACGGGTCCTAAAAAGCTGGTGCTATATTTCACCGGAGCCACCAACATACTCTACACCTTCGGTGGACACGCTGTGACTGTGTAAGCTTTGACTTTTTACTATTATTTTCTCTTCTTTCTTTCACTTGTTTCTACAAGGCTTCTGTTTGCAGCTTTTGCCGGTGCTTTTGGGTTTCGAGACCCGCAGACAAAATCATGCAAATTATATTTTTTTTGTTCCCCATTTCTCCATCTCTATCCATCTTCTGTAGGATAAAAATTGAACAGTAAAAAATGGTCTTTGTGTTTTGTTCTAGTATCATTAACGTTTGGTCTTTAATTAAACTAGTCTAGTCTCACACCTGTCTTTACCTGTAGCACGATTCCTGATCATGGGCCAAATAGTGATAATGATTCTCTATGTGGGTTATAATTACTAGAGAATCCAATGGCATAATGATAATAAAAAAAGGTCAATCAAGTCAATTTGCTCAATGCATTCTTTGCCTTTGGCTCTTAATTGATTCTCTATCATGAGATGTAGTAGTAACTGGAGAATCCAATGGCATAAGTGCATGTTTGACCTTTAGCTTTATGGCTTAGTTGTAGTTGGTTTTTGACTATGATATGATTAACCAAGTTGGTGAATTTTAATTTTCTACAGGGAAATCATGCACGCCATGTGGAAGCCACAAAAGTTCAAGTACATATATTTGCTAGCTACACTCTATGTTTTCACACTAACTCTTCCGTCAGCCACCGCCATGTACTGGGCGTACGGTGATCAGCTACTCACCCACTCCAACGCCTTCTCTCTTCTTCCCAAAACTAAATTCCGCGATGCGGCCGTTATCTTGATGCTTATCCACCAGGTATCTCTTTAAATCTTGTTTACATATATATACACATTATACAGTAGTTACATATATTTAATTTTAATTGAAGTAGAAGTTTTGACACTAAAATGACAAAATGTTTTACTTCAAATGTTGCAGTTTATAACATTTGGATTCGCATGCACGCCGCTCTATTTTGTGTGGGAGAAGGTCATAGGAATGCATGACACCAAGAGCATATGCCTTAGGGCACTTGCTAGGCTACCCGTGGTGGTACCAATATGGTTTTTGGCCATTATCTTCCCATTCTTTGGTCCTATTAACTCAGCAGTTGGTGCCCTTTTGGTCAGCTTCACCGTCTACATCATCCCTTCTGCCGCTCATATGCTCACCTACAGAAAAGCCTCTGCTAGACAGGTAAAAACTTACATTATAGTAACCTCGTACAATCAACTAAGTTATTGGCCTAATATCAAGTGGTTTATATTTAGAATTGAATAGGGTGAAAAAGAGAAAGGTTGTAGTTGTAAATATGGTGTTGTTAGGTTTGAAGATGGATAATAGAGAGAAGAGTGAGTGGACGCTCCGCGTTTGATGGGGATTCCCACATTGAAGAGTGGCAGTGTCCTAAATGAGATGTCGTGAGTGGGGGAGGGAAGTGTACAAAAGGACGCATTTAAGGCCATTAGATATGGAAAATATATTGAAAGAGAGTATGGAGTATTAGAGAAAATCTTCGGTGGTATGTCTTTTTCATTTAGTTATTTGCTACAGTGGGATTGTTGAGTGAGCTGGCTGACTTGACTGGCCCTTCCCCATCACTTTATTTCTTTTGCAACTATTTTTTACCCACCTGAAAATATTGCTTCTTACTATTATTATTATTTGTTTTTACTCACCTTTTTTTTTTTTACTGTTATTGCAGAATGCAGCAGAGAAGCCTCCTTTCTTTTTACCAAGCTGGACAGCGATGTTTGTGATCAACACTTTTGTAGTAGTGTGGGTTTTAGTGGTAGGTTTTGGGTTCGGTGGATGGGCCAGCATGACCAACTTCGTCAACCAAGTTGACACTTTTGGCCTCTTTGCTAAATGCTACCAATGCAAACCTCCGGCACCTCCGGCCACCGCAGCACCACCACCTCTACCTTCTTCTCACCATCGCCTGAACTGAGAGCTATGACCACCACCACCACCACAACCACCACCATGATGATGATTAATTAAATCTCCCTTTTCATATTTTGTATCATACAAAGAGGGGGTGCCAATATACCCTCTACATGTGATGTGTGCTGGATTTTGCTTCCTTTTTTTTCTTGATGGCTTTTTTTATATATATTTTTTTTCCTTAAATTAGTTGATAAAAATAGTGTGTTGATGCATTGTGATGATTCCTTTGCTACCAAAGCATAGGTCTAATTAATTTAATGACATGAAATATATATAATATATAAATGTTTAGTATTTTTTTTCACTTTGTTTTAATTAATTTTTTTCTTTTTATTAAGTAAATGATACCATTGCTTGAGGTGCCATTATTATAGGCATGTATGTTTCCAAAGCACATATTAAAAAATTGATAAAAAAAGAAAAAACAGTATGGGAGTGAGTTAATGGGTAACATGGGTTGCTCCTAAAAAAGGCCATGTGTAGACATGGTTTAGTGGCCCTTTTCACCCTTTTATTTTTATTTTTATTTCTTTGCACGTTAATGGGCCCTTATACACCAAGTCACATGGCTAGCACGTTCCTTTATCTGATTCTCACGTGCCTGTCTATACTTCTAAATATTCTCTTACAATTCATGAATCTGTTGTATAATTTCAATCTTAATCAATCAAATCTTGGAGTGTGATTAATTATCATTTTTCTTCTAATTTTGGTTTATTATATATGAGTGTAATACAAGATCTTTGACCCTCTTTTTTTAAAAAAATTATTGTTAATATTTGTTAAGCATAAATATATATTCTTCAAATTTGTTTTGTTTTATTGAGTGTTTCTTGCACATGCACCTCATATTTGAGGTGTCTTCTTGCTATTTTCTTAAATTTTTATGAAGAAAAGTGTGTTAATGTCTTCTTTGATAGTGCTCACTGACTAATGAAACCTTTTTTTAGTGCATCTTTTTCTTTATTTCAATAAGTTTCCATGACTGAATTTCTGGAAATAACAAGCACATTTACATTTCTTTTTCATATGTGCATTTTTTTGTTTGGTCAGTCTTGATGTGTTATTTTCAAGCTTTCACATTTACAATTGCTGCATGCTGATATGATTAGGCATACTCCAATTAACTATGTTTCAAGAATTGGGCAAGTAACAGGTTTGTGTTGTAAATAAATTATAATTAAATCTCCAAAAAAAATTGATACTTTGAACCAACGACTGTAGGAACAACTGATAGGGAGCTGTTATTACTTCAGTAACGTTTTGGATTCAAGCAGTGGTATATACAGTCATATTAAATTAATTGTTACGAGATTTTTTTACTCTTATAGTTCTACTAGAATCAATACGAATTAATCAGAATTTAGTAGATTCGGATATCAATAATTCAGACAAAAAAAACTGATACTTTTAAGCTTAAATATCCATAAATATATAGTTGAACTGTTAGTTATTTGTTGTTTTATATAAATTAGTAACATCTATTTATTGGTGTTTTGGTATAAAAAAATTTCAAATTTTGTAATATTTTGTAAATTCATTTCAATTTTAATTTGACAAAATATTATAATTTAGCGAATAATTTGTAATTTTATCATAATATATAATTTTATTAAAATTAAAAATATGTACATATGGTATTCAGATGACTTTTTTTTTAAAGTTGACACGTTTTTTTTAATCATTTTTGGATAAAAATAAATTATGTTAAAATTATAAATAATTGGCTAAATTAGAATATTTTATAAAATTTTAAAGTTAAAATAAATTTATAAAATTTCAATTGCGACTCTTTTGTACCAATGACCGTATATATTAATTTGAGTTGTTGTGGAGAATATTTATTTATATAAAAATTGTAATGTGCATGGGGATGATATCATTTACAATTTCTTTTCTTATTGAATAGCTTATGTAGCAGAGTTTTTTTTTTCCTCAGCTATTTTAAATTTTGCTTTGCTTTCTTTCTTTTTCAGCTCTAAATTCATGTATGTTTAATGTGTTTATGTGCATTAAATTTAAGGTGTCCATATGTATTAAAAGATTTCTCTTCTCTTTTTTTTGTTTCTTGAATGTTACATTTACATTTATAGTACACCTTATAATAAATATAAAATTTAATTATAATAGGCTTTATATTTAATGTGTATATAGACATTGATATAAATAATTATATTTAATTTAGTCCTAACTTAAAATAATTTGCATTTCAATTTATCAGATTAATTAATATACCATTACCACTCAAGAAATGGACCCATTTACAATAAAAGCATACCCTTTAACTCCTTTATATAAAAGCTTAAAACAATATTGATATTTTAATTTTCAACAAATTAAATCTGATATAATGTATGAAAAACACCAATTAAATATGAATACCCACCAGAAAATTCTTTAATGACATTTTTCTTCAAATCATACAAATGGTCATCACAAACTGATATGGTCTGCCTATTGTGTATGGAGTAAAATTAATTATAAAATTAATCGTAAGCTAAAAAATGGAATTGATTTAGCTGTAACGTTTTTTTTTTTATTAGTAGAGAGTTAGAGATCTTACCAACGATATAAGGAAGTTATCAATCAATGTGTTGATATATTGTACAAAAGGGTAACTTTCGGTTTTTAAATAAGATAAAATTTAATTTTTTTAAAAAATAACGAGGATAATTTAAATTATACATTTAATGACATTCTTGAAAAAAAAAAAAAAATCATTAGACCATTTGTTCACACGATGCTAACCATGAATTCTAATACTAATGAAAGCACAAAACTATGCAATCTTGCCATTTTTCATGGGTGACATGTTCATGAGTGATTTAAAAACAATGTACTTGTACTCTACTCTTTCCTCGATTCTGTTAAATTAGAAAGGCCAATATCTATCCATCTTCCTCGATAAGGTGGTTTCCAAGTTGATAAAATAGGATGATAGTGTTGCCAAAGATTCTTACAATTACCGTTACAGGAAGTTGCATCTAGATCTAGTGCTCATCAATGTCAACATCGATCTACACTTGCAGCAACTGCAAGAACACACCAACTTGGCCATAAGCTTTCTTTCTAATCTTTTTTTTTTAATTAATTATTAATTATTTCATAGATACTATGCTATAAAAGAAAAGGGTTCTGTTTATCTTGCAAGAGCATGCATCAGCATGTGGAAATAAGCATCTTCATTAATGATTAACATCTAAATCTTGCCCCCGATTAATTGGGACGTACTTCAGTTATTTCAAGTTATTTGTTAAATAATATTATTTTGACTATCAAAGAATAATCTGATGATTTTTTTTTTATATTGATGTAAAGCCTATTCATTTCATTGTTTATCGCTTCTACAGTGGAGTTATATGGATGACAGAAAAAAAGTTGGTAATTTAAAAAAAAAATCAAATTTCTAGAATAATTTTGTAAGAACTTATTTTATTTCATTCTAATTATTATATATGGTTTCAACTGTATAATATAATTCCAACAACACTGATAAATTTAATTAAAAATTTGATGTAAAACTAAAGTAAATAAAATTTATTTTTCCAACAAAACAAAGTAATCAAATAATCCATTTAAAATATGAAATGTGATTAAAAAATATGAAAATTGAACAAAAATGAATTAAAATTAAAGGACATAATTGCAACAAATTTAAATACGCAGATATCTATTTATTGATGTGGTTTTTATATGGAAAATTATGTCATATTGATAGAAAATATGTTCCATCGTCACCCCATGAACATAAATTTTATCATATTATTATAAAATATAGGGATAATGACTTTTTTGGTGTCCCAACTTTTCAGTTTTTACTGTTTGAGTGTTTAATCTTTTTTTTTTTTTTGCAATCAAGTGTCTGAACTTTTGAAAAACATACAAATGTAGTGTCTCCGGCTGATTTGATGCTGACTGAGTGCTCAGTCAGATCAAACATGACCCACTTTTATCTTAGTCATTAACCATATCATTTGACACATGTGTTGCATTATTTAAAGGATAAAATTACCCTTATTCAGTCACCCTTCATGTTTGCCATGTCTGCTGCAAAAGTTGCTGTTGAGGTTATTTTTGTCAATTCATAAGACTGAATAAGGGTATTTTTGTTCTTTAAATAATGCAATACATGTGGCACATGACATGACTGATAACATGGATAAAAAGTGGGTCCAGTTTGATCTGGCTCAGCACCCAGTC